>PVQA01000473.1:0-12357 GCA_002980515.1 Fusarium burgessii | reverse complement strand
GGAGCTTGTTAGGTTGTTGAATGTTAGGAGGGATTGGGATGCTTTTGCGGAAGGGAATACTAAGGAGGATTCATGAATGGATACTATTATACATGTTGCTTATAGACTCTTGAAGTATTTGCACATGTGCGCTTTTTACAAACTCGTTCGGTTTGCCATGTTACATCTAAAGTTCTGTTGTATATTACGTCAACGCAAATGTTAGAGCGTCGCACAAAATATTATTCGGCTTCCGACAAACCGGGTACAACGTAAACAACGTAACTTTGACTGTACAATCCGAGCTATAAAACTCCATACTGAGAAAAAAAAAAAAAGGAAAATACTAATTTTGATTCATCAGAACTGCATGCATTTTCTGATTGCAACTCTTAATGCCCTCGATGACCGAGTTCAATCAAGATTACCCTAGACAGCCTCAGATTTGACTATTGTTTCTTAAATTCCGCGGCTTACTACGACATTTTCCGCAGTGGATCTACCTCGGCATCATCCTGTCCCACTTCTCCGGGGCCAGCCCCACTCTTTCCGGAAGACCCGTCAACGCAGCGGAGTTCAAGATTGAAGAATCTGTCTCGCGGCGTGAAGTCGGCGCCGACAGTACTCGTAAGCCCGGCGCACGGTTGTGTGTCCACATGTTCTCCGACGTAACGCTATGATGAAATTTGACCGCCTCTTCGATTACTCAAAACCTGTGCAAGTTCTGCATTTCCAATACTGAATATTCCATACATAGAGTTAAGAGTCTTCCCGTCTTGCAATAATAATCACCAAGCTATCGGCCCAAACAACATACATTTATATATTCGCTTAATCCGATCTTTCACTTTCACATCACAATGGGTTCTCTTAGCTTACCACGTCTCTACATCCTCGACACAGACCTATCCAATTTTCCCAACCCCAAGGGCCGCATTCTATCATGCTACACGGATGGTAGCGACCTTCGCACAATCCATCAACAGATGGAGACTATGCCAGATGGCATCGCAATCGACCATGACTCTGGCTTCATGTACTGGACAAACATGGGCCCAACCTTCAAATCCAACGACGGATCTATCGAGCGCTCTAGACTAGACGGCTCTGAACGAACAACTGTCGTCAAGACCGGCACTGTCGGTGTCTATACCCCCAAACAAATCACTCTTGCTCGTCAGAGTCGCAAGTTGTACTGGTGCGATAGAGAAGGAATGAAGGTTATGCGCTGTAATCTTGATGGATCTGACGTTGAAGTTCTCGTGTCAACTGGATCCACCGATCAAGACAGAGAGGATAGATGTAGATGGTGCGTTGGTATCACAGTCGATGAGTCACAAGGATACTTCTACTGGTCGCAGAAGGGTCCTTCAAAGGGTTCGCAAGGACGTATATTCCGCGCTAATATTGATGATCCATCGCAAGTCGAGACAGTCTTTGAGAATCTACCCGAACCTATTGACTTGGAGTTTGACGAGAGTACGCAAACTTTGTACTGGACAGATCGTGGGGACCCGCCATCTGGAAACTCTTTCAATCGTGCTGTTATCGGGGACCTTGACAGCGCGCCTGAACGAGAGGTTTTGGCTAGGCGATTACATGAGACTATTGGACTTGCACTGGACAAGGACACTTCATCGGTTTATGTCACGGATTTATCGGGTGGCGTATATGCTATTGATTTGAAGACAAAAACAAAGACAGTATTGTTTTCGGAGTTGGGAGATATTACAGGTATAGCGTTGGCGTAAGCTGGGACTTTGGAGGATAGAGCATATAGACTGTTGAACAATTATAATGAATATTGTGTTCTAGAACGAATTTCGGTGGCGTTGAATTTGTGTGTTCTGCCACACTCTGTTATTTAACTCTGCACGTATAGACAGCTAATTAAACAGAACATTCAATAGTCCTCTATTTCGAATGGAGACCTTCCACCATATTGGTGCGAACGCACTTTAACTCCAGTAAATTCACGTTTTGCTTTTCGGACAGATAGCTTGACTGCTGTACTCACTAAAAGGTCACCTATAATGGAAGGAATGCTAGCAAATAGCCAAGATTCACTCTACATAGTTTAATAGAGAATGTGTCAAGCTTTCTAGATTGTGGCTTAAACTCGCCAAACAAGAGGCTACTATGCTGCCCATCGAATGGATGGCCACCAACCTTGAACATTAAACAGCATCAGCGCAATTTACAGAACCTAGAGATACCCTCACTGCCTGACAGTGCCTATTGAGTCACAAAGTGAGTACTAGTGCATATAATGTACGAACGTGTGAACAGCTCAGTTGCAAAACTTTAGAGTCAGATTTATTACTATAAAGTCCTGATCTGTCGCTCGTTCCTCTCTTTTTCTCTTGTCAAAACATAATCACGACGTATAGTTTCAGAACAAGAAACGCGACCGAAACATCAAAAAGCCATCAGAATATCCATTTTATATCAAGGACCCCATTAAGAGAAAGTACAGACACAAGAGTCATACTACGTCGCTTGAAGTTATCTTTTCTCTGAGAAACATGGCATCTCAAACGATGATAAGAACCGTGCGCGTACCTCAATACCAGGAGCTACCACTCGGCACACCCGCACCCCCCTCCGCCCTCGAAACAGAAGACTACTACGGCCACTGGCGAAACCGGCCCCGCCTCATCGCCCGCTCAAACTACCCCGAAGAAACATGGTCAGGTCTACGCAACGACTGGTATCCCATCACGACTCCTCACCCCTTTATAGATCTCTGGGAAAGTAAAGATAGAATCCTCCAGCGGGAAATTCTTTCTGCACTTAAAGAAACAGGTACAAAGTTTGAGAGCTTTGACCATGTGCTCATCGGAAGTGAACGACAGGAGAAGGGGGTTAAGTTGTTGATTAAGGTTGAGGCGCAGAGTACGAGTTGGTATCATGCGTGGAGCGTTGCGAGGTGGTGTAGGGGGATTATCAGGAGTTATGGGATTGAGGATGTTGAGGTTGAGGTCCAGGAGTGTTTGGGTTGTTGGATTGTCAAGGGGATACGGGAGACGCTGGCACCTGGGGTGACGGTGAGTGATTGTCCGATTTGTAATTGATCGGTCAAGTTCGTATGTTACGAGGTTGGAGGTCTTGGATCTCGTGTCGCGTCAATGATTACTGAACATAGGAGTCGCACTGCACCCTATCGTTGACAAGACCCACCATGGCTTTCATAAAAGGCGAAACTCAACATGGACAATTCTTCTGGCTAACAACTATCACTTCACCTTCTCGTTTCTCGCAAGAAATCAAATCCTCAGCACAACAAAATGCACGTCAAACGATCGCCCGTCTTGGCCGTTGAGTCAAGTGAGACAGAAGACTGCCAGCCTGCTGTCTCAGGGCCAGACTCTCTTGATGCCAGCCAAAAGACTTGCGGGGAAGAAGAGGAGCCAGGATGGCGCACAAGCACCCTCAGTAAGCCTCTGAAAACACTCGTCTGACCTCTCTAACGCGTGTAGTCGTCCTGTCCTCGCACTTTGTCGTAATGAACACTTCTGGCTTCACAAACTCCTTCGGCGCCTTACAAAGCTACTTCATACACGAATTTAACGAACCCTCATCCAAAGTATCATGGATTGGCTCTATACAAATCTTCCTATACTTCTTCATCGGGATCTTTTCTGGGCGTCTCACAGACGCGGGATACTTCAGAGCCACCTTCTTCACTGGGTCCCTTTTAAATGTCGTTTGCATCCTCGCAGCGTCTTTTGGATCCCATCTCTGGATCATGTTTCTTACAATAGGTCTTGGAGTTGGATTGGGTAATGGGCTCATGTCTTGTCCGATGCTTGCTGTTATGTCGCAGTACTTTACAAAACGACGAGGAATGGCGGTCGGGATCACGATGTGCGGGTCTTGTACTGGCGGCTTGATTTACTCGGGCATTATGCGACAGCTCATTCCGAGCTTGGGATTTGCTTGGACGATGCGTGTTATGGCGCTGATACAGTTGGTCACATTGGTCTTTGCGAACATCTACCTGAAACCAAGAACCAAAGCAAAGAAGTTGTCTGGTTGGGTTGATTGGTCCGCGTTTCGAGATGCTAGATTCAATCACTACGCAATTACGACATTTCTGGTAAATTACGCTTATTCATGGACCTATTTAATGTCTGACATTTGTGTAGTCTCTGTTGGGATTGTACATCTCCATCTTCTTCATTGTCGACTTCTCTCGAACATCAATCTCCCCACCACTTTCGTACCAAAATGGCCTTAATCTTCTCATGATCTTCAACGGCGTTAATGCCATTGGTCGTTTTGGATCTGGTCTTCTTGCTGACAGATACGGCGCTCTGGTAGTATTCGTTCCTGTCTTGGCCACAACGGGCATCATTCTTTTTGCATGGATTTCCGTCAAGACGGTTCCAAGCATGTATGTATGGACTGTGTTTTGCGGGATATTCTCAGGCGGTATTCAGGCTTTGTTCCCAGCTGGTCTTGGATATCTCACTGCTGGCACAGAAAAGCCAGGGACGCGGATGGGGATGATCTTCGGACTTGGCAGTGTTGCGAGTTTGATTGGTTCACCGATTGGAGGAGCCCTTGTCGGAGCGATGCATGGTAATTATCTAGGTGCTCAGGTATTTGGAGGCGCGACGATGGGTTTATCTGCGCTGTTTCTCGAAGCCGCTCGAAGAGCAGACAGGACGAGAATCCGTGACTCGAAGGAGTGAGGTCGCTTCTCATAGAGGAAGATTAGAAAAGTAAAGGTACGGATTGTTAGCAAGCTTATCTGCCTCCATATACTATTGACCAACCTTGCTACTCATTAATAAAATATTTCTCTGAGTATCAATAATCGTACCTCAAATGGAATGGTACTAAAGCTCATTCGGTAAAGTTTACTGCATACTATTGGTCGAAATGCTCGTCAAAGGGCTGAAGTTGACAAGAAAAGAGTGGGCCTAATCAACCTGACATGACGTCTCCTTCGCATTGTCTATTGACATCCAAGCAGCATGTCAAGCAAGCACCAAAATGGAAAACGAGGGCGGGTGCTCCGGAATAATCAAAGGGACGGATCTGTTTCTCGGAGACTTCACCGAGTTTGATCAAGTACTCAGCCAGCCAAATGCAGCGACAACACCCAATCTGCAGGGCCAGTTCGATGATGGTCTCAATCCTGAATCGTCTCTCGCCCAGTCAAGGTTTGGAAACACTCAAGTACCCAGTAGCTACTCGATATATGGCGCCTGTTCCAATTTAGAGCCCGCCGAAGTTTCATCTATCACTAGGCTTGCCCTATCAAACCCGCAGACGGAAACCGGCAACAGCTTAACCCCGCCAAAAACGGGAAAGCGATTGTCTCTCAACTCAGTCCGTATTCTCAACAAATGGCTTTCGAATCATACTCATCACCCTTATCCAAGTGTCAGAGATGTTGAATCGATGGAGAGGCAAACAGGCTTGAGCCGACAGCAGATACTGAACTGGTTCGCAAATGCTCGTCGACGAAAGAAGTTCAAGCCAGCGGAAACGACCGACAATAGCTCATCAGAGGCCAGTCCTCGAGACATTCCTTTGCGTCGACCACCGACACCTATTGTCCAACAAAGCCCTCTTGAGCGATGGGAAAATTCACCACCGGAGGATGAACCATCTAGTATGGCTGCCATCGCCCGTGCAGTATCTGGCGCAAGCGATTCGATTGAGTCATACAACTATAGACAATTGAGGAGCGGAAGGGCACCGTCCTCTGCAGGAACTTGGGCTACTACTGATACATCCGACTCGAGTAGAAGTTCGCAAGCTTCCGGCTACTCACATACGTCCAACGGGTCACTGCGAAGAGCGATCAAGAAGCGTCGAAGAGGCGGCTTACGGACCCGAAACGATGAGAAGAGAGGCCTGGCACAGGTCTGCCATCGCTTTCAGTGCACATTTTGTACTGAGACGTTCAAGTTGAAGCATACATGGTCAAGACATGAAAAGACCCAACACCTTTCCCTTGAGCAGTGGGAGTGTTCCCCCTTTGGCCCAACAGCAATCAACCAGGACTCCGAGACAGTATGCGTGTATTGTGGTCTTGTCGACCCTGATAACGCCCATTTCGAAAGGCATAACCACGACTTGTGTCACAAAAGAGAAAGAGGCGAGCGGACCTTCTATAGAAAGGACCATCTACGACAGCATCTTCGACTTGTCCATGGATCAGAGTTTACAAAGTGGCCGATGGAAGAGTGGAAGGCCAAACATGAAGATGTTACATCGCGTTGCGGTTTCTGCGACATTACCATGACGACGTGGTCAGAGCGGGTGAATCATCTTGCGGAGCACTTCAAAGAGGGGAGGACCATGGCTGATTGGAAGGGAAATTGGGGGTTTGATGCTGTGACGCTTGAGATGGTGGAGAATTCCATGCCTCCATGTTTGTGCATCCTTTTCGTTCCGATGCTGCTTGCTAACAATGGAGTAGATCTCATAGACTACGAGCGCAACTCACCTCTTCCGTTCTCAACGCAACAAGGCGCACCATACAGCTCAACAAGCGCCTTTGAGCTCTTACAACTTGAGCTCGATTACTTCTACTCCAATTACACCGACATAAACCAATCCATCCCCAGCGACGACATTCTCCACCTCGAAGCATGCTGCATAATCTTCGGCGCAGAAATGAACTACCAACACCCCTCAACAGCATCATCATGGCTCCGCGATCTGATAATGAGCGCCGAAGGCATTGTCAACAAAGCACGAATGACGCCCATGAAGAGCGCGGCGAGATCGCGTTTCTCAGAGTTGAAGATTCATAGTAAGAATGATATCTTTGAGGATTGTAAGCTTGAGACGGCGCTGAGACAGTATGTCGATATGTTGCAGTTGTTGAATCTTGAGATTGGGGATGATGAGTTGCAGAAGGAGGCTTGTTCGATTATTAACCATATGCCTGATGCTTCACCTATGTTTAGTCAATTGCTGGTAGGCTTGGTATACGGTTCGACGACTTGGTTGGCCCCATTTCGGGAGAGAGTTGGACTACCGCCGTCAGAAGGCATCTCATCAGCTCACCAGGAGGGCATTGTATCGGATTTTATTCATTTATCGGCTTCTAGCAGTCCTCAAGCAGTCGCCAGCACCACCCAAGACTTCCAATACCCATCAAGCACCAGCATCAATTCGCCTTCTACTTCGTTGGGACAGAAGATTGTATCGCTCAACGACGGTAACATGTATAGAGGCCTCACTCGAGACTTGACTCGCTATGTCGCGAGGACCATCTCGCCGCTTAATCCAACGAGCCACGTCCCAACAGATGAAGAGCTCCAATACCAAGCTCGTTGGATCATGTATGACAGGTAAGCATAACGCAAAGCTTAAACAAATACCCGCTGACTTGCATTCCAGCCACGATGTGTGGAATCAGACGCCAGCAGATAATGCAGATTGGCTCGCAGAATTCAAGAGAGACAGTGGCTTCTTCTAGTGTAGAGCTTGGATCAATAGTTTATCTTTAAAATGAATTGTCACGGACAAAGGAGCTGGCGGGTTACTTTAAATCGCTCAAACCTTTCCCAGCGTGTTTAGTGCTGAACCGAGAGACTGGATACGCCAAGGCGCGGTCTCCGACAAACAAAACATCATGTGGCACGGTGGACTAAGCCAGCGGCCGACCCTTGACTCGAGTCCCACTGAGTCAAGCTTATCTGCATGATCCCAATGCTATCGTTGTCAGATCAGATAAGAACACACGTCAAAGGAGATGGGATGTTCTAGGTAGACAAGGCACTTTCAAAACTCCGAAAACCGGAAGCTCAATCTGCCGATATAAAAGAACATACTAAACTACGTACTATGAACCAAAATTTACCATTCATCCGTTCCACGAAACCTTAACATTCCTCCTCTCCACCAAAATGCTACATTTCTCTTGGCAAAATCAAGTCTAGATTACCATCATCAGCTCAGGGTCCACACCCCATAAATTCCACTAAACCATTCCTGACCCTACGCCGTGGGAATACGACGTTAGTCTCGGTAGTTCGACCAAACTTTATTGGCGATGTCACCCTTTGAGGCTAGGAAGAGAAATTTTCTCTGATTATCTTATAAATCTGATAATCACAGTGGAGAAACGTTGGGGGGAGAGATTGATTGATAAGTCTGACCATTTCTCGTTCCGTTGGTTCGGTTCCTGTTCTCTGGAAAGGTAAATTGCTTGAATATCAAAATGGCTGAAAAAGCTGGTTTTGGCGAAAGCCTTCGTAGTAAGTTCATGATATGAAAGTGAGGGGTTTCTGGCTATGTGCTGATGATTTGAAGCGTTCTTCCTTGGGGCGTCTGCCTCGTCGAAGGAGGAGAGACGTCTTGTCAGGAAACTAGGTTTGTTGACCCCAATTCGCACTGACGTTTGCCGAAGCTGACATGCTGCAGATTTCTTCATCCTGGTAGGCAACCAAGCTAGGTATAGCATGAGGGAATACTGACAATTCTTAGACATACTGCTGTCTCAGCTACTTCTTCAACTTCCTTGGTAAGATGAATCTTGTCATGGTTCAAACCACTTGGACTAACCTGTGATACAGATCGTGCGGCATTTGCAAACGCCTATGTAAGCGCAACCAAAAGCCAATTGGCTGGTAACTATGCTGACTGTCCAGGTCGCCGGTCTCCGTGAATCTCTAAACATGACTGGACATGACTACAACACCGTCCTCTCCGTCACTACAGCCGGGTATGTTTCTCGGGCCCGATCCTAAATCCCACTAATCAAGACTAGAATGGCGATTGGCCAGCTTCCCCACGGCATCATCATCCAGAAGATCGCACCTCGGATTTGGTTCCCTTCCATGGTCGTCATCTGGGCCGGTCTCACAGTAAGTCAACTTGACACAGCTTTTACATGACATATCGCTTACAAAGTATAGATGTGCAGTGCCGCAGCCAAGACCGTCACTCAACTCTGCGTAATTAGATTCTTCCTTGGTTTGGCAGAAGCAAGCACCTATGCTGGAACCATCTACATCATCGGTGCATGGTACAAGCCTGAAGAAATCTCCAAGCGAACCGCTCTGTTCACCGCGTCAGGCCAAGTCGGCACAATGTTTGCTGGTGTAATGATGACGGCTATTCATAGGGGTATGAGGGGAATGTCTGGTCTGCAGGGATGGCAGTGGGTATTCCTGATCGGTAGGTCTCTCTTCAAACGAGACGAGGCATGATCTCAGCTAACCTTCCAGACGGCATCATCACCCTTCCCATTGCTGTTTTCGGCTTCCTTTACTTCCCCGATATTCCTGAAATTACCAAGGCTACATACTTGTCCGAAGAGGAGAAGAAGCTTGCAGTTTCTCGAGTTCCTCCAATCAAGAAAGACGGCCACAATATCATGCCCATGTCCTTAATCAAGCGAGTCTTCCTGACTCCTATGTTGTATGTATATCCCAAGCCCACCATCCGAATCCACTTCTGACTTCATCACCAGCTGGGTCCTCTTCTTCTGGTCCCCTGTATGCGCTGCCATCGAAGGCTTCCCTTTCCAGAACAGCTTCCTTCTCTGGCTCAAGTACTACAAAAACAAGTACACACAAACCCAAATCAACACTTATCCTCTCGGAGTTCAAGCAGTAGGTATCGCCGCCAATATGCTTGCTGCATGGCACATGGACAGCACCGGCCAACGTGTCCCCATGGCAATCCTCGCGGTCCTTCTTAGCGTCATTTCAGGATCTATGCTTCTCGTGAGGAACCTTTCTGACGCAGGTGTCATGTTTGCCTTTTATCTTGCTGGATCAGCATACATGGTGAACCCCCTCATATTTGGCTGGGCCAACATCATCCTTCAGCGCACTGGTGATGATGCTGTCCGCAGTGTGACACTGTACTCCATGAATATCGGATCTATGGTCATGTGGACCTTTTGGGGCATTATCTTCTACAGTGCTGCTGACGCGCCTTACTGGAAGAAGGGTGCCATCGCGCTTCTCGTTTGCTGCGCTGTTATGTTCTGTTACATCTGGGTGGTCAACTATGTAAGTATTAACTGTATGATTAGGGTTGTTTTTGGCAATTGCTAACCGTTTACAGCTTGACAAGTATACGTTGAAGAAGTACGGTGACCGACCTGCGGGGGATATCGAGGAGCCCGTTGAAGTGAGCGAGCCCGAGAAAGGTGGCGAAACTACTAAGGTCACGGAAAAGAATGCCACCCAGTAAACAACTAAGTATATTGAGTCTGGAGAGGCGGATGGGAGACCTCTAGATCAAAAAGCCTCGAAGTGGAGTTTGTTGGGCAATCATATTGTAATATTGATTCTGGAGAATGAATGATAGGACTTTAATATCGTGGATAACCATTACATCGACCCAAAGAAAGATGTCGATCGAATCGTACATTCTCGTTCGAATCTCTGTTCCTGATGGTCTTGTTAACATATCAAGCGACGGCATCTTAGAGGCTGTCCAGTGTTATATCTCAAGAACTTTTTTGTCTCCTCGTCCGCCGAACGGCTGTATATTTAGAACCCTCAAACAAGTTTAACTGACTGCAAATCATTTCATTCATTGCCCCCCAACACTATTCAACTTGATACTACCGTTAGAAGCCACGGGGTGTCAGAAGACTCGTGACCTTACATTAGGGTGCAAAAATAAGCTAATTAAAGAGCGCGCTAGGTTTATCCTAAAATTACCCAAGTACTTTTGGCATTTAGGAGCGATGTCTTGAGTTTTCTGTCATCCTCTGGAAAGGTAGATGGCCAATGGCCACGGATTATTTCACTCAAGAGAATATAGCTTCCTTATAAAGAAAAAAAAACTGATAGATGAATACAAGGCAGGCAGACTACGACCCTCAACTACGTAAGGCTCAAATGCACCCCATAATAGCTCTTGACGGACGCATCGTAATCATTTCCCTCCCATTTGTGATGGTCTCTGAAGTGAGGTCCAATCTCCCCGAGGGTATATGTAGTGTGATCAGCCGGGTGCTCATGTACACATGCACGACACATGAAACGGTTAGGAAAGCCCATGACATGAGACCACAAAACACCATGGTAGAGTATGTACCACCCTCCGCAGGAAATCCAATTAACAGCTTGATCGCAATCATGCCAGCCGCAATCACACGCATATCGTCCTGTTGCCGTCAAGCGGGGTGTCTTGTTGCAAAAGGAAGGCTTTCCATCATGGGCTGGGCTGATAACTTCAGCACTTGAGGACCATGCTAAAATTCCTTATGATGGGAATGCTTATCAGAACGATGGTTGGGGAAACGATTGAGAAATTAAAGGAGAAAGATAGGCATACCACTTCGTTGTACGCGCTGATTTCCAGAGTTGTTAACACTTTGTGAGAACTGAATGATGCGTTGAAATTGATGGTTATCAATATTTCTTAGACTGGCATCGAGTTGAGTGTCGTCGAGATTTTGCAAGATGCCTTGAAGGCTTAGTCCATGTTGGTTCTGAACAGTTAGTTGTTGGTCCATCTGGTCGACTTCTATGTGCAAGATGATAAAATTGTAGCGCGTGTATTTGATGAAAGTAAGAATTTGGTAGACGGGGATGTCTTGACCGTTTTTATAAGCAACACTTGAGCTCTAACACAGTTGCCAGAACTACAGTCCTCTGCAATCATTCTGTGCCCAATCCAACCAACTTTCAGCCTCAATTTCGTAATTCCTACGTCAGTGTCAGATAGGGCATACCGAGAGACCTCCATGTCAACCTCTGCGCCAACCAGAACAACTTGACTTCAGTGAGATACACAATATTAGATGCATGTGACGGGCTGAAAAGTCCGATATAACATGAGAGACCAATTATTTGCAGGGCAAGGTGGCATTATTGACGCAGAACCGTTTCGTGGGGGTGTAGCGCAATTCTTCTGTATCGTGCGGCTGAAGAGTAGAGGGTGTTGAACAACTCAGAGCCTGATCATGAGAAGATGGTTGCAAGAACGGGAATTACAATCCTTCGTAATGCAGCCTAAATGAAGAATAACAGTGCGCTTGAAAATCACCACATAATTAATATTATTAATTATGTCGCATGAGTATTGAGAAACCTTATGAACAGTAATAAATTAAATATTTATTGTGTACTTTGGCAAACAGATACTCAGAATATTATATAAAAGATTACAAGAGACACAGCTAACAGCCTGATCAAACGGTTTTCCTGATTGGAGTCACCGTAGGGTTGTTGGCGTCAGCGGCTGAAGTATATATGCAGGCTCGACCAGAATTGGCTTCAGGCTCTAACCCTCCACACTATATAGACCCAAACCACAACTAAACAGTCACATACGACCATACCTGCAGGAAAATACGGGATCCCGTCCGCTCTCCCATAGTCAAGCCTGTAAGGGGCGGATTAGTAGTTGGGTCGGTGACGACCAGCGAATCCCCGCTGT
>PVQA01000472.1:0-43840 GCA_002980515.1 Fusarium burgessii | reverse complement strand
ATATTTTAGTTTAATTAATTTATTTTATATAACTTCCCTAAATTAATAGTAATATTTTAAAAAATCCTAGGACTAGCTATTTCTTCTATCAAACTCAAGATCCTTCAATACTACGAGATTCTCCATTATGGGTTACTGCAGCGTCGTGAGCCTTTTTGGGCAAGCACTCGTGAGTTTCGCTCCCTACACAAAAAGACAGCAACCTAACTTCGTCTCTAGCTTCATTAAAAATCTGACAATTCTCGGCGACCGGTGTTTGGATATCAGTCTAGGCGCTCGGAGGCAATTGATGTTCCAGAAGTCGGAATGGCGGCATTGAATCGTCTGAATTGTTCGAGTAGCTGTTCCATCGATAAACCTTCGCCAAGGCACACAATGACTTTCTTGTCCTTATGGCCTGGCTGCATGAACACTTCTCCAAGATGTCGATAGTAAGGCAGGAGTTCCCGGTAGACCTCATTATCTTGTTTACCGCGGGAAAAAGAACGATACAGGGGAGCGTTGATCTTTGCGACAATTTGTCTCAAGAGCCACCCTCGTTGGTTCTCAAGTTTGACTATGTAGAGGAGGATGAGAGTCAGTGAAAATGAATGCGATATGAGTGTGAGAACGCAGAACTTACGCGCGAGCTTGTAATGGATACTGTCAGGAACCAGATGTCGGAGTTCGGCGCGGCGACTAGTCAAAATGGCCAAGGACTAGAAAGAATGTTCATGCCAGAGGACCAAGCTGACGCTTAGAGAATGAAAAGAGGAACGTAACCTCATTTCATGGCTTAAAATGAAGAGCACCCGTACGTCCTTTGAGCTTGTCCTTTTACTGTCGTGTCGATTGATCCATTTCTCGAATGGGAGGGACATAGCAGTGACCAGATCATACTTCTGGATACCCTCAAAGATCTTTGCCAGAGTTTTCACATCTGGGGAATGCTTCCCGACTTGACCCAGGTCGTGAATGACGGAAAGAATGATGTTGAGAGCATTGAAATCGTCTTCGGGCAAAGCAATCTCAGCTGGTCTGTTCTGAGAGGCTGCTTCTTGAAGCATTTGACCTTCCTTGAAGTTTCCCCCTAACATGACCACAAAGATGGGCAAGGCACGCTTCAGTAGGAATGAATGAACTTGAAGTTTATTCATGCCATCTTCAAAAGCAAAGATGACGTCGCATCAGGAGCGATCTTTTCGAGCATGCTGATTTCTTCTGTTTCTGTTTCTGATGTTGTGGCAGCGGTCACGTCTTGTCATAGCCGTTTGCTTGGAGGTTCCTCGATGTCTCTCATGATGACAGGACCTCTGACAAGAAGAGAGAAATACCAAGTTTACCAGTGTAGAAGGTCCGATCCGCACTTCGAAAAGTCTATTGGACAGAGATCAACCACCCGGAGAACTCGAAACCTATGAAGAAGTGTGGAACTCAACTCTTCATAACTCAACTTCTTAAGATAAACTCTATTAGTAGCTGGAATAAGCCTTGACCTTGTAGATACGAACATTACCTAGACAGGCCTACTTTTAATTCGGATGAGTGTATATATATCTTAAAGCTTCTGATCATATAGAAAACGAGAACCAGCTTTGTACTGAAGCGGATTCTTATACCGACATCTTCAGAGTGCAGAAATGTGACTCTGCCTTTGAAACCTGTAGATAATTACAAATATCTCCCGTTTTTGATGTCATATTCAACTTGAACAGGGCTGAGGGTGTGGCATATCGCAACCGCAAACCCGGAGAAGTTTTCGAGGCCCCTCTCCCAGCAAACACATACAGATACCAGCAGACAGCCAGAAATGGAACGTTGGCTTCACTATCTATCATTGACATCACCGTCCTGTTGTATTAAAGGCGGAAACTCTTGGTTAAGGGAGCTCAAACAAAAAGGACATTGCTGCTTGTTGTGGATACTATTTGGAAAGCTTTGCGATTATGGCAGAGCAAAGTGCTAGATGGTTGAAGATGAATCCGGGAACAAGGACAGAACTGTGACGGAGACTTGAGAGCTCTCATGAAGACTTATAAATTATGTATTGCTAATTGATTAGTAGTTAATATGGCTAGCCTTATGATGCTTAGCATTTTGACACTGGACTGGGTACTGGCGTTTGTACCAGTGTTTGCGTGACAGTTTGTGGGATACAAGCCCACCACTTTAAGACATACACCAAACAGTGAATTCTATCAGTATGTAGACCTTAAAGGATGCCAGGTTGAATTAGATCACTGGCTTGTGTGTCTAAACGTGGTTGTGACGGGCTTTGTCTGAATACGCTTTAAAGCTAGCAATGGGAACTCTATAAGACAGTCATCTACTATAGAAGACCTTGTCTTAGCAAGGGGTTACCCAAATTTTGGCTGTTGGCCTAAAAAGCTCTCAGAAACTGGAGACAGATTTGGTAGTAATTGTTTGAAGACTTGAGGACAGTGATTCCTTATTGGCCGAAGCTGGGAAAGGGGCAGACCTAATGTCAGAAATCAAGAATGAGGGACGGCCACACGATGGAACAACAAGATGAAATGTCCAGGTTTATCCCCAAGATTCAACAACGGAACAATACCAGACACGACAGATGAAGGCCATAAAGCAACGGGAAAAGGGAAATACAAAATATTTTGACCATATGGGGTCAGCAACAAGGCAGAATAGGTGAGTTAATAAACAATAAACTGGCAGATATGTACTCTAATAGTATCCTGAATCGAAGGCTTCTGTTTGTGAGATAATCTAGAGTGTAAAGGAAACAAGCTTGGTATTTGTTAATTGTCATTTTTGAAGATGCAGGCCTATATGACCAAGTTACCCGCCATGACATTTAAAGGACCTCCTCACTTTTAGTCTTGCAATATTCTCAACAGTTACCAACCAGCCTTTTCTCCCCGACTCTACCCCCTCAATTTTGTGGCATACGGCCAGGCTACCCCTCAGCCGCCATTCTGGCGACTGATCTCAAGACTTGACTAACTTGACTAACCTGACCGGTGGCTGAAGGGGTCAGTGCAACCTGGCTGCATGCTCACAGGATCGTCGGTCGTGAGCTTGAAGCATTGTAGGCACAGCCCTCCCTTGGGACGCACCATGACCTGTGATATCAGTGAGGAACGACTTGAGTTTTTGAGGGGAGAGTTTAGTGCTCGACATAATGTCGTGAAAGACCAAGCCGATGATTTGTAGTCAGAATGGCTCGTTCTCATGAACAGTCACTGTGAGCTGCCAGTGGTACTACAAGCTTGACAATAGCCGCTTCGCAAGAAGGGATGACCGATGACGGGATGCCGCAAGAACGGATGGCAGCAGGAACAGACGATGCCGACAAGATGGATGACGGAAAAGGGATGATATCGAGGACTGGCGTAATGTGGTTGAACCGTTACTGTTACATTATATAATTTTATAAGGGCTGGGAAATAATAAACAATCTACTGTAAAAGTTGTTATTCAGTGTCGATCCACCAATATTGATGATCGTCTTGTTAGCTGGGGTCTAGGCCTGCGTATGAAGAGCCGAAGAAGACATGTTGTCTGATGTCATGTACCTGGGTATACTCATGTACCTCAAGGATGTTCAGTTCCTCCGTTTAAGCTGTCGCGAAACTTTCTTGTCCATGGATGCTGGCTTAGAAGATACTCGTCCATCTTGTTGTCACCTGGCGGCTTTGTATCTAGTGAGAAATGAGTCTCCCATTTGAGATAACTGGGGCTGGCTGAAGGAGGTCGTCATTGTAAATTACAGGCAACTAAGGGAAATACTATTGTTGCGATTCATCTTGATCTTATGAGTATATATATATATATAAAAGAACGATAAAGATGGAGAAAAATGTGGAAGACGCGATCTCGACGAGAACTGGCTGTTACACTATGATGATCCGTACAGGACCTTCAACGCATGGTTACTGCGTTCGGTTCATCGTCAGGCATCTCAATAAAAGCTGGTTGTCCCTCAGGCCGGTCGCGGACTGAAGCAGCCTCTCTTATGCCTCCAAAGAGCATCCTTTGGAACACCGGAGAGATATGGCCCAAGAACCTCGCCGCAGCATGGACCTTGTAGCAGATGAGCACAAGGTCGCCGTCGGATATGATCCCATGCTCAAGAGGAGGCTCTAGATAGTAGCAAGGTCAGCCAAATGATAGGAGGAAGCAAGAGGTTCCCTACAGTCAATCAGGCCGCCGCCCTGGTGGTCCGGCATGCTCTCGCGTGAGGTTGGCTGTAATGCAGAGAACTCAAAATCAGAAGTCGAGGATGGCATGGTCAAAGTCAAGAGATAAAAGAAGGTGTGCAAGTGACCGCGGGATGTAAAATTGGGTAACAGCCTATAGGGTTGGATTGCGAATCCTGTGTCGACGGAATAGTCAAAGGGAATTGATCTTCGTTTCACAGGTAGCTTAATTGAATTGGCTACGGAACCCTAGATCCATACTGGCACTTTATCACTACAATCTGTTATGAGAGTGGGAAGAGTCCGGAGCGGATGATGCGAAGGAGGGTAAGACGTGGATGGATGCTTGCGAGAGAGAAAATGGGCAAGCAAGACATTATAAATAGTTGGGCAAATACATGCGGAACCATATCAGAAAGAAGATAGGAGAATACAAAATTCTAAGAAGAAATTTAAATTGTCGGTGGCTGATGTTGATAGATCAGTGTTCTCATTTCTTGGATGTGGGTTGTGAAGATATGCTAAACCAATATACATGTCACTCACGCTTCACACGACGAGAAGGTGCCGACACAGAATCAGAAAACAGAAAGTCAAAAGAAAGAACACTTGTTTACTGCTACAGTATGCAGATGGTCACAGAGACATCAAGAGACTAATCAGAGTCAAAGTTTGATACGCCTTGTCTGCTAGTCACTGAAGTTGAGAACAAAAGGTCGGGTCATTGGTCTTGGAAATAGAGTCCTCAAAGATCATGGAAAAGAAACCATATGCCATGCGCAATGCGTCTTAATTGAAGTTTAAAAAGTTTAAGCTTTGTCAAGGTAGGTATGGAAGTACTTGTATGCCCTCACAGCCTTGCCCTTGATCAGAGGCTGAGACGTGAAGCAAGTAAGTAAATGATCATGCGATAAGGGAGGCCTGTGATGGCCATGAATCACTCGCCTTCACGGAGACCATCCATCTATAAGGGCCTGTGCCTGGCTGAGGGTATGCGTACCTTCTCGACATGCAACCATTTCCCTCTTAGACTTGAACAATATGTGCCCCGTCGACCATTTTGCTACACCAGGCAATACAGACATCCTTTCTTCTTCGACTACCTCTTCCCAAGACGCCCGCTACGCTTGGTCTCAAATGGACCTGAACTCAGAACAAGCTATCGTGCAAGACTCTAACGAGTCCACCGAGACTCTAGGTCCACATGTCCGAGAATTGATCACTGGTGGCGACTTGATCCTCGCGATTGGTCCAGGAAGGAAGCTCTACAGGGTTTCATCAAGCTTCCTGTGCGAGATTTCGCCCGTCTTCGCTGTAATGTTTGGACCAAACTTTGAAGAAGGCCATCGCTTGCGCAGTCGACAACCTGGAGATCCCGAGATGGTTCTCGAACTTCCCGATGACGATGAGATAGCTTTCGACAACGCCATCCTCGTGCTTTACGGCGCTGATCCTTCGACCAAGGACTTTGACCCAGATGACATTCAGAGGCTTGCTATTCTTGCTGATAAATATGATATGGTGTCGCGCTTCACTTTCGCTTCAGCGTATTGGTTCGCGAAGTATGCTTGGGCAGATGACCCTGAAGAAATATGGCAACTCACAATTGCTGCCTACTGGCTGCAAAACTCTGAAGCTTTCTTTACCTTTAGCAAAAAGCTCATCAAGCAGCTTCAGGTCTCTCACTTGGGCCACGTCGCCGGAATGCACGACAAAATACTTGGGCTTAGGCTTTGCTGTAAGTCATTCACCAACTGTCAAACTTTCCTTTCCTGGGCTATCAGAAGACTCAAGACCTAAAGTTAGGGCGCAAAAAAAAAAAAAATAAACTAATTAAAGAGCCTGCTAAATTTATTCTAAACTTACCTAAAGTATTTTTTATCACTTAGGATCGAGGTCTTAAGTTTTCTGCCATCCCCAAGCCTTCCTACAACGCAACCTCAACGGTCCGGGGGTGTCTCGTGCCATCATGTGAGCTAAATACTAACTATTATATCAGTGGCAATCGAAGAACAACGCAATCACAAGCTTGTGCACGGGATCAAAGCAAAAGGTCTTTGTTTGTACTGTTTTGGCCGGACCAAGGTTGGGTTTACTTTGCGAATCAAGGGTTGCAAGCATCGCAAGTTCCACTGATGTCTGGAAGATTCTGCTCTTTTGCCTTTGGGGACGAGACAAGGGTTTATCAGAACACGTATGATCTCCATGGAGAGTTGCGAAATTGGGATTGCTTGCCTGCCAGGGGTAAATGATCAGAAATTGAAGGTTTGTGAAGGAGCCGTAGATAAAGCAGTTTTGCTTATGATTTGGCGGGCAAACTGAGGCGCAAAGTTGACGACTAACTCAAATCATGAGTTTCCGCATAAGCTTAAACAAATTGAACCTTTTGTGATTTAGCTTTCTGTTGTTTGCATGTAATTTCTCACAACATGGATAATGTGAAGTCGAGTTGTCGTTATCCGGAAGTATTCTCTGGCTTAGGGAAGCACCAGCACCATCCGCCACAAGCGAGCTCAGTCCTATCCACCGCATCACATACTACATGATAACGAACGATTCCTGGAATCCTTTTTTCGTTTTGCTTGGCTTAGAGTACACCAATGCATTGATGGTCGCGATTGACCATGGTTTAGACTTGACTGAATTTACCATCAGTCCTGTCGTTGAGTTCTTCCTCGGAAAGGCTTGGCTATAATTTATGCCTTGTGCTTGACCGCGTATGAGCCACTCCAAACAATTCAGAAATTCTCTCATTAACAGAAATTGGGCTTTCTTAATAGCATCATCTATCAAAAGTTGGACCTATAGCATGGGAGATGGAAGAATGGAGCAAGGTACGAATCCATACAACAGGCCATTGGCCCTAACCAACATACGCCCATTCACAAATGCATCGGTCGAGTTGAATTGGGTCTCCGAATTCTTGTTTCCAGACTATACTTCAATCACCTTCTCAGAACATAGCAATTGGCAGACGAAAGCCATGTTCCGGCCCTGACGTTCAGGACCTACTCCACTTCTCCGAGGCGGATCCCCGAAACTGCCGCCTGGCCGGAAGAAACAATGGGTCTCCGAGACTTGGTTGAGCTAGCTTGATTGAAGAATACAAGCGTAATCGCTCTGTGGTCACAATTTTACTGTAGATAAAGTCACAGCTAGGATGTTGTAATAAAAAGCTCACCGGGAAATTGATCAAAGTGCAAATGCAAACATTGTTTACTACCTGACGCATTGATACCCACAAATCCTTGAACCGGCAGATCTTGGGAAGTTGTTCCTTTTCCCATTCCCGTCCGCCACTTTCGCCGTCCCATCCCCAAAATCATGTGCTATTGCAGTGTTCATAAACCATCATAAGAGATCAAAGGAAGATTCCTGCAAATTTTCGCATTACTGCTAAACCTCGACAGGTCCCTGACTCCGCGTCTTGCGTGCTGCTTTTCCAACAGCCGGTGCGACCTTCTTGTCTTTCTTTGCGGCTTTTCCATTTTTGTGCTTACCATTTGGCGCAGCGTTCTCAGTTGCAGTCGGCTCGTCTGCAACGTCTTCAACGCGAGCCTTCTTCTCGGCGCGCTCCTCCGATTCGGACTTCTCTGCCACAGCGGGAGCAGATGCACCGTTAGTCGCGGCAGGGTGCTCCTCTGCCTTGCGCTTTTCGCCTGCAGCGGCTTCGGCGACGTCGTTGGCTTCAGGCTTGCTAGCGCCGTTCATACCCGCAGGTTTGTCGTCGGCAGCATTGTCAGTCATGGAAACATCGTTTGGGGCAGAGCTGGCGGGCGCCGAGGTCGGTTGAGAATCAGTAACGAACGCATTCTCGTCCTCATTCTTTGGCGTTTCCTTTGGCTCTTCTTCGAGGTTGAGTTCGGGTCGTGGAGTGCCACCTGCGGGAGTCGTGTTGTTGACGGGTGTCTCTGGCACGGATGCGACCTCGACGGGTTTCGGCGGGGCTTTGAGACCGCCGGCTCCGTCAGTTGGCTTGGTCTCCTCCGGCTTGGCGGGCTCTGAAGGAGCTGTCGTGGTGTCCAAAGTGGGAGCGCCGGCCTCCGCTTCGGGGGCCGTGGGTTCAGGTGCGCCGACTGCGGCATGTCAGCTCAAAAGTCCATGTATAAGCGCAGCTATGAGGCATAGAGGACTCAAACAGCCACCGCAAACTTGTCAATTGCGAAGCGCGGCATAAAAAGCGATGGAAATGAGGTCATTGAGATGGCTGGCGATGGAACGTACCTTTGTCTATAGCTGGAGCGATTCCGTCCGACATGATGATGACGTAACAATTGTTGTCGCAAGTCGGCTCTAGCTTATATATGTGTGTATGCGCGACACGACGAATGCAATAATAGATACGAGAGTTATTTGCGATATTTTCTGAGGCTACAAGAGTGAAGAAGCTTCACAATGTTGATGCAGGAAGGAGGTCAAGTCGGGGAATGAGACACGAAGAAGGGGAGTGAGGTTGGCAGAGGAAGGCACGAGGCAAGTCACGACTGTCGGTTCCACAAGCCATCCCCATCCAAAGCTACCTTGCCTAGAAACAGAAGCAGCATAGACAGAGAGAGAGAAGCCAGAAGCAAAATTGGTAAGGCATGGGTAGCCCCGAAGCCGAGGCGGAGTGTGCACAAACAGCGTCGAGGTTTCTCACCCGCGGGAAACGAGTGAGGAGATACTTGGACGGGATGAGCAAGGGAATTGAAGAGGAGACCGCATAGCACGCATTAGGCCAAGGAAAAGCGCCCTTTCGTCACTCGACTGCGACTCTTGGACTGTGAGGTTAGCCCAAGGAACACCCGTACTTGACGGTGTGAACTCTGTAGATCGGGACGGACTTGGTCGTCATCTCGGATTGGTTTTTGCTTAATCCCAGTTCCTAGTCCTAATTGCCCAGTCCCGGGGCGAGTGAGCTGCTTTGCGTTGTGGTTGCGTTGCTTTGCGGGGAACAAGAGGGAGCTTTGGTGGGTCGAGAGCTGTCGAAGGAACCACAAACTTCAATTGAAAGCCACCGATCTGGAAATGGAACTTGAGGTGTGGACCGCCGGAACCAGTGAGACACAGGCTTAGTACCGGTACTTGGTTTTGCTGGGGAACTGGACGCGAGGTTGGTGAAGAGGCTTCTAGGTTCAGTACTGGACGGTAGATGGATGTTCCAATGCAAGGAAACGAACGTTCTTGTTCAACATTCAGCCGTTATTAATATCAATAATCGGCCGATGACCCAACAAAAAAGGACCTCAAGTGACCAAAAAACCCTCTGCTGTTTCAAGGCTGACCAACATGACGCAGGATTTGACAATCTCAAGCCCTGCAACCTGCATGTCATGTCATGGTCCAAAATCATCCATGTTAGCAGATCGGCATCGGCCAAACCAAAGCTTGTACCTCACCAGCCACACAAAGTCATGCACGGCCACAATTGATTCAGGGGCACCTTGGTGAAGCTTAGTCACCCCTGTTCATCTCCAATCGCCAGCTTCAAGGTGTCCCCTTAGAGTGGCTTTGATTGACGCGAATAACGACGAGACATCCAACAAACGCGATTACCCAAATTTTCTACACTCTTTTGTCGTTCGCGGTCGAATCTTTGATCTTTCTTCTCTTCAGGTCGCTTCTCATTTAATATCTGTCTTCGAAACTATACCCCTTCTAATCGCCCACCATGGCTTCAAAGGCGAACAAGTACTCGGTTATCTTGCCTACCTACAATGAGCGCAAGAACCTCCCCATCATGACCTGGTTGTTGAACCGCACCTTTACTGAGAAGTTAGCTTCATCTTGTACACGGCTTTGCAAGGCAAAATGCTAACTCAAACAGCAACCTCGATTGGGAACTCATCATCGTCGACGACGGCTCCCCCGACGGAACCCAAGAAGTTGCCCAGCAGCTCGTCAAGGTCTACTCCCCCCACGTTGTCCTCAAGCCCCGCGCTGGCAAACTCGGTCTCGGAACAGCCTACGTCCACGGTCTCAAGTTCGTCACCGGCAACTTTGTCATCATCATGGACGCCGACTTCTCGCACCACCCCAAGTTCATCCCCCAGATGGTCGCTCTCCAGGAGAAGGGCAACTACGACATCGTCACCGGTACTCGCTACGCTGGAAACGGTGGTGTTTACGGTTGGGATCTCAAGCGCAAGTTCGTCAGCCGTGGCGCCAACTTATTCGCCGACACTGTCCTTCGTCCTGGTGTGAGTGACCTTACGGGCAGCTTCCGACTTTACAAGCGTGCTGCGCTGGAGAAGGCTATTGCTAGCACTGAGAGCAAGGGATACAGTTTCCAGATGGAGCTTATGGTGCGTGCGAAGGCTATGGGATGCACCGTTGCCGAGGTTCCCATCTCTTTCGTCGACCGTCTGTACGGTGAGAGCAAGCTTGGTGGTGACGAGATTGTTCAGTATGCCCAGGGTGTCTTCAACCTGTGGCTCAAGGTCTAAGAATGGGAATGACATGCACAAAAAGGGACACATCTTGTTGGATGGGGGCGTTCGGGGAAGTATAGTACCGTTTAATCTAATACCACGTTTCTTCGTCAATTGATGCCCTCTTCAACTGACCCAGGAGCTATTTCTGACTCCCAGGCCGGGTATCTACATGTTACGTCCTCCTGTCACCATAATGGTCTGGCCTGTTACATATGAGAACAATGGGCTCGCCACAGCCAAAACGGCGCTCGCAGCCTCGGTCGCAGTACCAGCTCTGCGTAGTGGAATATCTGCATAGGCACCATCACCCGCAGCCTGCTTCTGTTTGGCCGGGATACCCAATGCAATCTTCTCACCATCTGGTCCAGTAACAAAAGCACCCTCCTCCTTTGCAGCCGTCAATCTTGTGAGAATATGTCCAAAGGCAACAGTATTCGCTCTCACGCCAAAAGCAGGGCCCCATTCCTTTGCAATCGTCTTGGTGAAGCCTGTGATGCCCGCCTTTGCAAGAGAGTAGTTGAGTTGTCCTGCATTACCATGCACACCAGATGTAGATGAGATGTTTACAATGCAACGAGGAGCGCCATCGCGTACGCGGAAGTAGGGTGCTGCTGCTCGAACCAGAGTAAAGGGTGCAGTGCAATGAAGAGCGAGAATGGTATCCCACTGCTTGTCTGTCATCTTGTGAATGACACCATCCCAGGTATAGCCCGCGTTATTGACAATGATGTTAATCTTGCCATCGCCGAACTCTGCAGCTTTCTTTATCAACTCATTGACGTATTCTGCCTTGAGAATGTCTCCAGGCACAGCTATAGCCTGGCCACCATTCTTGTTGATGTCATCAGCAACAGCCTTGCACTTTTCTATTAGAGTTAAGAGTTAGATACGCGTGCTTGTAGACATATTATGAGGGCTACTGACCCGCGTCAATATCTGCAACAATAACTTTCGCGCCCTCTTTAGCGAAGAGTCTGGCTGCTTCTGCACCGATTCCTTGGCCGCTGCCTGTGATGATAGCTACCTGGCCAGCGAGTAGACCTTTGGGGTAGTTGAGGTGGCCTGCGAGTTGACTGACACGGTCCGACATGTTAATTTACTGTGCAATATTCTATCGAGTCATGAAAGAAAATTGGTGGAACAATGAGCAGGCCCATGGACATCCCCGGATTCAAGTCCTTTATTGACCCTGGCGATCGGCGAGATCGACAAGCCCGTGCCGAGGTTCAACGGCGGAATGTGGGGTAGCTCCCCGGACATGATGGTTCAACTTGATCAAAATTTATGCCTAGGTTGAATTTCGGTATAATCTTTAAACAGATGCCTCAAGACATGGGTCTAACAGCGGTTTCTTGCACGTTATTGTATCTATTTCAACTTCAAGATGTTGACTCGAGCTGTGGCAGGTCAGGAAAGATGTATTGAATTGAAGAGGGAGTTTGCAGACAAAACTACAGCTTAAAATCGCTGTTTGTCTTTTCCCAGCCTGCAGTCGAAGCTTCCAGGCCAGCGACCCGCTCTGTGAGCTTGACTTTCAGGTTCTTATGTCTCTCGGTACAAAGCTCGTACATAGTCGATAAGTTGAATAACAAGGTATGAGATGATAATCCAGAATCCACAAGACCCTCCAATATTGCGCGTCCCTAAGAAAGTTTAGCATGTCGCTTATCACACGTGTGCACAATAAACATACCTCATGTATACGTCCAAGATACAATAAGCATACGGCTGTGTTCACACCAACCATCTCATCGTCCAGGCTTTCTTTCAGTTCCTTCCACGCTTCAAGGGCCGTCTCGTACTCTGCGTCAGCCATGTCACAGAGTGCCAAGATTAGCTTCTCGACGTTTTCATCTTTGCCCATAGCTTGGCGTGCGCAGGCCCTTGCGCTATCAACGTCACCAAGGTGAAGCCAAAGAAGTGCTTTGGTGAGTGCCATTTTGCCATCGCCCCGGTCTCGCAAGGTGTTGAGGTGATGCGCCGCACCAGTCAGGTCTTCGAGCTCGATTAGAGCCCCTGCAACCTGAATACCAAGGTCGTGAAGCCGAGCTTTCCAGAGTTCTCTTGCGGAATTATCGTGTTGGGCTGCCGCCTTGCTGATACGATCACGAGCTTCGCGGGCGAGGTCGTGATAACTCATGACAGCTCGGCGATAATCGCCAAAGCCGAGTGACTGAAGCCGTACATTGAGGACTCTAAGTTCCCATGGTACCAGGTGTTCTCCAGTAGTTTCGTCTACATACTTCCTGATGTCGTTGAGATCTTCCAAGGCTTTGACCTCCTGGGCAGCCAAGGGAGTCGCATCAATCAGGGTAAGACATGCGAGTCGAGTGTAAAGAAGCTCAAATATCCTCTTAGAATCTGTAGGGTTAATTCCACCGCTGGCTCCAGAGCCTGTGAGTTCTTGGACAGCAGCAATAGCCGCTGCTCTGAAGTGACCGCTAGCAAGGAGCTCCTCAATGGGGGCCTCGGGATTGGGCTGCTTCTGTGGATTGCGGAAGGCGACAGGAACGTTGAGAGGGGTCAGGGGATGATAGACCTCTGGCCTTAGAAGGAAAGAAAAGTCTTTAGGTTTCGCCTCTCCAAGTTGTGAGACTGGAGTTGCTGTTGATGAGCGCGGATGCGGCGATGAGATTCTATTCCGATGCGTAACCACTCGCTGCGGCGCTGGCTGTTGAGGCGAAAGTAAGGGGTCACTGAATGATAACGTGTCAATAATGACAGATCGTTGAACCCGTACTATAATTCTTGACTCACTCATCAAGATCGAGAGGTCCTTTAGTAGAGGATCTTGGTCGGGCTGAGACAGAGTTAGTCGTGTCGTACCGGTATCGCTCTTGTTAACGTCGCTCAATCAGGAACATGCGATGCCCCGCATCATGCGGCGTCAACGTCGACAACGAGGATCATTTGCAGGCGTACTCTTGGTGATGGACTTGTTTCTGGAGTGCCCTTGGCTCCCTGTTCTCTGCGGTTCACTCATGGTCTCGTATTTGATGGATTATCGACGTTCTTTGATGAAGGGAAGCTGTGAGGTTGCTGTATCACGGGGCGTTCGGATAATTGCCGGACCCTGCCTGAGGTGACAGGAAGAAATGGTCGGTCTTGCTTAAGATTTCTTTTTAAAAAATTGCTATAAATTTAAGAGAGATTATATAAAATAATTAAAATATATTAAAAATAACATAAATCTTATATTTATGTTATTAATTTATTTTATAAATTTATAAAATTCATAATTTGTATACATTTTTCTTACTCAGCTAAGACCGGCCATTTCTTCTGTCACTCACTCAGCGACAGAACATGGTTACCATAAGGGGCCGAGCGTACGCGACTAGAAAGCAGGCTGCCAATGTAAGTAAATTCATTTTGAGGCAGTTAATTAGACGTTCTGATTGTATTCCGTCTCAGACTGTTGTAGTGACCTGGTGATATAGTTTTGAGTTGATGATGTAACCTTGAGGTGGTGAGGAGGGTTTGTATAATCGAATGGCAGAGAAAGAAAAGTAGTTGAGTTAAGAATGAAATCAAGAAGACTTGGGGTCTTTTTTATATATCTGAGATTGTGCAAAGCTTTCGAGATATAAACCTTATCAACTGAAGTTCCCCTACAAGTGTGATTTCCGAATTGAGGTTGGCAAAGCCACCATATGAGTGGGATACAGACCCCCAGGTACTTTAAATATATGTAGTTTCTTACTGCGCTATTGGAAATGTGCAAGTCAAAGTTTAGGGCGTATCAGGTCAGATTCCCAGTTTCGGCGCGGTATTGTGTGGTTGAAAACTGTTCCTTCATTTCGAACAGCGGCTAACTTGATGATTGAGTCGTGATCTTCGTTCGCCTATTGGCAGCTGGTGGTGACTTTTTTGCCTGAATGAGGGCGAACTCCATGAAAGCTTCATGGTCATTAACTTCAATATCAACCAAGCACCACTCTCCATTAGCTTGTACTTCTATCCCTATCCGCACTTTGCCTACCGAGTTCGACATCGACTTCAGTGCAACACCCTTCATGGCCTGTATTTCCAGCCCCGTCAGCATTTTGCCCATCAACTTCGGCATCGACTTGGATGCGGCGCTAGAATTCGACCTCAGGGACTCTGGAGTTTCAACTGTTCTAAACTTTGCGATAAGGCAGAGGGTAAGAGGGTCACAGCATCTATTCCTCCTCAAAATCTCCACCAACTGTCAGGCGCCATTTGCTACATACGCCTCCTTGGGATCACAGAAACATCCACTAGGTCTGTAGCTACCTTTTCACAGAGACTCGCCTACGACAACGCCTTCACTTGGAGCTTCAACTGCAATTTCTTGTGGCTCCCTTCAGGCAATTGCATAATCCAAATAAATTGGAGTATTGCTCTTACTCACTCTCCGATCTTCCTTTCCTCAGGCATCGGATGCCATCGAAATCAGGTCGACCATTACCAAAGCATCGGGCCTATTGGGCCATCTCCTACCGCAAAGGCAAATTACTTCTGCGGCGTCACCAGCGACCCTCGGGGAAGAGGTCTCAAAACGTTTTAGCTACATATTTCGACTTCCAATGGATCCACGGACTCTCTCATCGTGCTACGGTGTGACACAACGCTTACTCTGCGGTATGGACGCCGGTGTCCATCTCTTCAACCCCTAATCCTCTTGAGCAAGCGTCACTGGGGCTGTTATCAAACATTACTGACGTTCCATCTACACAACTCTCACAGGCACCCTTCCTTCTGTATCGAAGCTCGCAATCGTAGCTCTGCGTCTACTTGCCGGTAAATTAAGCCTCGTTAATGGTCGCGAGCCAAAGAGCTTCAACCCCCCTACATAAACCCAGGAACACTTCACGACACAGCCGGATGACATGTGTCGGTATATATATTGCTGCCTCTCCGGATTTCTGGTCTATCACTGTCAGCGTCAACCCCATTGTCATATCATGGTCGGTTTCCATGGCTATTCTTTCTACGCCTTAGCGAATTACTATGGCAATTACTGGTACACCGTCGCGGTCTTCTGTGGTTATCACTGCACTCTTTCAGGACCACTGCCGTCGCCACCTTCACGCGCTATACATTTATTCCCTTGAACACGCCCTCTTTGCTCTCTC
This sequence comes from Fusarium burgessii, assembly GCA_002980515.1. Lineage (NCBI taxonomy): Eukaryota > Fungi > Ascomycota > Sordariomycetes > Hypocreales > Nectriaceae > Fusarium > Fusarium burgessii. The sequence goes on along the minus strand of PVQA01000472.1, from coordinate 28,174 downwards.
ACTGCTATATCATTCCCCGGCTCCGGTGGAATAACCATAATTCAACATTCTCACCACTGCGACACCGTCAGCTCCCTTCCTTTGGGATCAAAGTACCGCGTGTACAGGATTTTATTTACTGAGGCTGCCGTACATCTCTCCGTGTGGTTAGGAGTCTAGTCCTTGAAAGACAAGTGCTATTGGGATGCTTGTTAGGCTGCTTGTGGGGATAAGAACGTGCCGTCTGTAACTTGGAATAAGAGGAAACTTGGTTCTCCCAAACAAGCTCTCACAATCTTGTCTAGAGACAGGTTTTTCTGGTAGCTCGTCACAGTATGTTTTTGATGTATTCATTTGGGTTTGCTTTTGACCGAGAGCTGAAGATATTGAGGGCAACTTAGCAAAACTGGAGGATACCAGTCGGTGATAATGTTATAACTGATAATTGGAACATCAAGGATAAAACTTCTCTCGTATTGGAACAGACTAGATAAATAAATCCTTAAAAGGCTCATTTCTCCTGTATGCTGAAAGTCTCGTTTCTTCCCGTCACTCTTCTCAAACTCCTAAAATTTTTAGACTTAATTAGTTCTTGAACGTCAAGACTGTTCCCTTCGTTATCTCTCGCTGTATGGTAGGCCTGAGTTTGGGTTCTTCTTCGCTAAGTGGTATAGACCAAAGAGCACCACGACTCAGGCACAAAGGAGCAAACTCTCGCGGTAGCTCCACCATTTCCAGCTCTGGGGTTAACTATATTGGTGAATTCTGCCTCCTTCATTAACTCATTAGCTTTGTGTTGTAAAACCCTAGAGGTAGGAATAGATCACATATTTCCTTTTTGACTTCACTCCTTTTCTATTCCCCCCTCAACGCACAAATTCTCAACACCAAACTCTTGGATCATCCACTCGTACCAACTCAGCGCCACACATTGTCGAGCTACTCGCTTAAACACGTGAAAAATGCTCTGGATTAAATTAATGATCATACTTTTCATGCTCCGAGGCCTATTCCTCAAGGGCTGCTTTGGTGGACCTGCACCACCCGCACCCGAGGAACTCGACCGGATCGCCCACCTCTAGTACTACTTGTTTCACCGACGGTTTCGAGGCATGTTCCTCGCCATGACAGTTTTATTATGGGTAATTGCAAAACATACTCATCGCGACTGACCGGGGGCCCTATTTACCACATAGAGTCTGGTCGTATGGCAAACCTATCTTGAGGTTCTTACTCATGAAGGCGTTCACGGCAGCTATTTGTCTTTTTGGTAGTGTATATGAGAATCGCGGAGATCCAAAGGACACCAATCCCACTTCAATCTAGTCGAGTTTTCCCTGGGGAGCCATTTTGGTCGTTTGTTAAGTCTCGAAGAAAATGGTAACTCTTGGAGTAAGTATGCTCATCCGAAATCAAAGTTATTTGTGGGCGAAGTATATCTGATAAACTTTCCTCAAGAGAATATCATTGATGTATGCCAATCTTAATTCACTAATTGTGTATTAGGGAGTCATAGAGGTATAAATAGGACACTTCTTTTCTTTTCGACCTCTCCTCTTTCCTTTCCAACTTCCCTCTTTTCCCCATTTCCTTTCTCCTTAACACTGCAAAACCTCCAGATCAAAACCCCGATCGTCAACCTACGCCCGCAAAATGAGCTCAATACCGCCTATGCCGACATCCTTACTTCAAACATCAAAGATGGGTTTATTAGAAGTATTTGTGTGGCTTATGGCTCCATGCTACGGCTGGTTCCTCAAGATTGTCCTTGGCGGTCCTGCACCACCTGCTCCTAGCGATCTCAACCGCATCCGCCGCCTTGAGTACTATATACGTCACAGGATCTTCAGACAGCTTCTTATAGCTATGTTTGTGGGTCAATTATTCGCAAACATACTCATCGCGATTGATCGGGGGCAGTATTCACCCAGTATAATCTGGCCGTACGAGAGCCCAAGGCCTCTTTTGGCTTTCTTCTGTACGCAGACGATAGGGGCAGCTGCTTGTCTCTTTTGCACAGCATATGGGAGAGGCTCAGAACAAAAGGGTATATCTGACGCCGAGATCGACGAGTTGCTTGAATGGGCGCCATATTGGTATTGAGACTCGTACAAAAGGATTCCTTGTTGACCAAGTATGGCCACCCGAAATCTACATCAACTTTGTGGGCAACAAACGTTTGACCAAACCTTTCAACATGAAACTTTGAGTCTCATTTCATATCTATAAAGAAGCCTATTTTCTCTTTCTCGCTTCGAGAATCTCCACAGCCCTTTCTCCTTCTCTATCACCTCAACACCACAAACTCCCAACTCCACCAACTAAGACCAGACGCGACCAAAACTACTACCAGGCCTCTTCAACCATGGGGTATCTTAATATAATAAGCTGGACCTTTGCTTTGACTATGGCGCCCGTCGCCTTGGCTTCCGGCAGCCCGGTACCGGCAGCACCGACCGAGTACAGCCGTTTCGTCCGCATCAAGTACTATTTGCGCACCCAGCGATTTTTTAGCCTCTTCTTCTTCTTCTTTTCTTGCCTCGCAACATACGGTGGGGCCATTCTCAGTGCGATTAACGAAAAGTGCAACGAGTCAGGGGCGCCCTGGCCGTTTTCCCCTCGTTTCCCTCTCCTGGAAATCGGTGTTGCAGCCTTTGCTCTGTCTCTTACTGCACACGAGGCACATCGAAAGGCCAAAAGCTCCGATGATTGAACGGAGAGGGTTTATCTGAAACGTATCCTACCATGATTCTGGAGAATTTGAGCAGGAGAGTTGAAACAAGCTCTAACTCAGAAACTTTGTGGGCACCAGACTTTTGACATCACGGAAACTTTACAGATAGAATGACGACTAGATCACGTCTCCTGCTCAACTTACTTTCCTTCTACTTCAGGCCCTTCGTCAGAGGCTCTTTTGGTCTCCCAGAGCTGATCTATTTAGCCTCATCGGCCACATCACTTTCTACATCCTCATAAGAATCCAAAGAGTTTAGGCCCTGTTGTTATCATCCATAGTTATAATCATAATAAAAGAGATGCTTTGCTTAACTTCTGATATGTCCAATCTAACCGGGGCACCGGGACGGCCCGTGAAAAATACTAGGCTTTAATTAGCGCTAATTGAGGCCTGACGGGAATAATACAATATTCTAAGCATATGAATCAATGACGTAAAGAGCTGCGACCGAACCATACCTTCTCGAAAAACCTCCTGCTACCAGTATAACCCATCATAGCCTAGTATTAGGCACCTAATAGGCAACTAGAACATCTCTGAGCATTGTCTGGTAAGATACGATTTGGGACAGTGCTTGATGACTCGGCCAGGCAAACATATCAGTGAATGCAAACTATGCAGAGCAGGAACGCTGTATAGGTATATAAACATGTTCCTTACCTTAACACCTCGATTTCATTTAGTGTTGGTGCAACGAACAGATTCCGCAAAGTCCAAAATGGAGCACAACAACACTCACGACCATGAATTCGGTGCGTCAGTACCAACATTGACCCAGCTGTGTTGAGAGGTAAGCAAGCAAGAAGCCCTTGGCGAACTGCAAGATTGTCTTCATATTGACTGCTTTACAAGAACTGCCAGAGGGATGCAAGGTCACTTCCACCGAGAACCATGGGGTAAGCTTCTGGGCGAAGACGGGCCGCATCGATGTTTTGCTCAACGATGGAACTCCTCAGTCCTTTTTCATCAAGGTCCTTGCGAAAAAAATACAGGCATGAATATGGCAAAGGGGGAGTTCCATTCTATAAGGCGATCCATGAAGTTCTTCCAGAATTTGTCCCCAAGCCCATCGCGTGCGGCACTTATGAGGCAATGCAAGACACACACTTCTTCCTCAGTGAGTTTCGAGAAATGGCGGATGACATGCCCGACCCTGACAAGTTTGCTTCTCTTCTGTCAGAAATGCACCAAAAAAAGATTGTATCGCCTACCAGCAAGTTCGGCTTCCACATCACCACTTACGCAGGAGACTTACCCCAGTACGTGGCGTGGGAAGATAGCTGGGAGACATTCTTCGCCAAGTCCATGAGACAGGCTCTTGACCTGGAGATCGAAATGAAAGGGGCGAGCGACGAGCTAGAGATTCTCTCAGAAGCGCTTTTCGAAAAGGTCATCCCAAGGCTCCTCAGGCCTCTCGAGAGTGACGCCCGGAGTGTGAAACCTTCGCTGGTTCATGGGGGATCTTTGGTATGCAAATGCAGGGATTGATGTCGAGAACGATAGACCTCTTGTCTTTGATGCATGCATGCTGCTTCTTTGCGTATAACGAGTGTATGCTCCCGACCTTCAACGGAGACCATCAACTTCTGTTAACCAGCTTAAATCCACAGATGAGTTTGGCCAGTGGCGACCAGTTTGTAATAGGTTTGGAGATGAATATATCGCTGCCTACAACACATTTGTCCAGATCTCGGCACCTGAAGAGGACTTCGAAGGCCGCTTAGACCTCTATAGTCTGTGAGAGCAGAAACTCATTTCTCTCTTGCTGGTCAACGTAGCTAATACCAAGCTAGGAGATTTGACACCCACGTGTCGGCTCTTTTTTTGTCAACAACGAGACACTTCGCACACAATGAGGCGATTCTAAAATTGTTGTATGTTCTAGCTAATGGGTTTATAGGGTCCTTGATGTTATGAGAGATTTGGTATGGAGGTATGGTTAGTTGACAGAAGCAACATACCACATCATAGTTGCCCTGCTGGACTAAAGAAGCGGGCTTACCGGTGGGCTGGCCTATTATCCGGGGCTCCGGGCTCCCCCCTGAGGCATATGTATGAACTCCTAGTTCACGGCAACAGAGTGGTCCGGAGTCCACGGTTCTCCGGTGCGGCCGAGTCGGATCCCGAAACTACCGGACCTTGGGGACACTCCGATCCCAAAGTCCCTTCAGGGATGAAACAAGATCTGGGACATGCCCATGTCACTCAAGACTTGACCACTGCAATGCCAAGTCTCTCAAGTCTCTAGCACATTGACGTATACGAAGTAAACGCTCTTCAGAAAAGTAGTAGTCATATTCCCGTTATGAAATGGTAAGGGCTATTGTGCATTAAAAGCTATAATCCAAAGTATTCTATGTTTCTTGGAGGTGTGCCCAGATCATCTCACATCAGTCCACCTCATTTCACAATTCAATTCAAAGGTAAGGACCTATCCCAATCTACCCAAACGCCTCGCAAATTTTATATGCAATGAAATGTCTTCTCTTCAGACGTCTCTACCATCCCTCTCCGGGATTTCTCCTCGGGCGGTTGTTACCACGGAAGTAATCGTATTGGGGCTCCTCGTTCTGTGCAAGACCGCTGTAGCCTTGGGGACCGCCGCCCATAGCGCCGACTGAAGGCCCAGGCGATTGCACAGGCGTCATGCGGCCTGGAGTGCTGAGATTGCTGTACGCGGGAGCCGCGGCGTTCGAGATTAATCCGAGACCCGACGAGCTTCCGTTGTTCTGAGAGTACAAGGGACTGCGGCCACGAGCTGGGGGCTCTGTACCGAGAGTCGTTTGCTGGGTGAATCCGGTATTGGCTGGTCGGTAGGCTGAATAGCTAGTATCGCCGCTCGTGTTGCTAGCAAGAGACATGAGACGTTGCTGCTGAGCAGGTCCACCTGCGAAAGGAGAACCGGTACGGCCAACAGGTGTGCCAGGTCGGGAAAAATCACTGCCATCAACGGATCCAGGTGTGCCAGGACGACCAATCTCTCCAGGGCGGCCGTAGATCTCGCCTCCGCCATGGTCCTCTGCAAACTCGGCTCGGTTCTTGTAATACTCAAAGTCCATCTGGCCGTCTGACACGAACTCGAAACCGGGAACGTTGTTGGCACTCTTGCCTGGTCGTCCTTTCTGCATAGGATCGAGAGAAACCATGTCCGAGTAACCACTCACGGTCATCATATCACCTGAATCGACATCTCTACCATCACTCAAGCGACCCTTGTAGATAGCGGGCAGAAGGTTCTGCGCACTCGCGTGAACCATGGGGGTAATCAGAGGTCGATAAAGTGCAGGGTGGCCGAAACGGTTCGCCAACCGCTCACTTCGCATACGGTTCTCCTTCGGATCAACACCGTTCTCGGGAGTCTTGGTAACGTCCACAATGCTGTAGTATGTAATCTTGGTGTCGAAGGCTCGGTTGCAGTAAATCTTGAAAATGATCATGACAAATGGCAGCGGTACCAGACTAAAGAATTCGATATGTGTCGACTGATTGCCACGAACCCAACAAGTTAACATGACGACCAGATTGGAAAGAATAGTTGCAAAAATGAAACGGTTGAAGATGACGCGCCAGAACATTCCACCGGATTCAGTCTTGGTGACAAAGCGGTAAAGGAGAAGGTACTTTTTGAGCCAGGAGTCAATGAGGAAGTAAAGAGCTGTTGCCGGTAGGACCAGAGGCTGGAGACCGGCAAAGCACATGGTGACTGTAGCGTAGTAGAGGAAGTAGTTGTAGTAACTGGCATACTCAAAAGGCGGCGGGGCAGTGAGCTCAATGAGCTCTCGGGGTGTCGGGCTTGAGAATTTCTTGAGGAAGAAGGCTTGCACGAGCGGCCAGAGTTGAGCAAGGTCAATAGCCGCACCAAGTTGGCGCTGGAGCAAGTAAGTCACCCAGAATACGCTGTTGTTGCAAAGAGCTATGAACAAGGCGGATGCAATATCGTTCTTCTTGATAGACTCCCAAACATCCTCCTTAACCTCTCCAGTGGTATCCTTGACAACGTTTGATACGAAAGACCAGATGACACTGAAAATGGAGAAGATGAGAAGGTTGTTGAAGACGAAGAAGAAGTAAAGCTTAGCCAAAACATGCCTTTCTCGTCCAGTCTTGGTCTGGTCACCGGCCTTCACAGAGAGTCGACGGAAAATCATGGGAAGAACGAGGTATGTCAGAGACATGATAGCTGGAGCGAGGACACCCTGAATGGCACCCCAAACCTTGGGATGAGCTGCAAGCTCGGTTCTGAAAGCGGGCCAAACTTTGCCCAGATTCTGCAAGTTGACGAGGAAGATGGCAATACCCAAGTTGGGAACAATCCAGATGATGGTGAGCAGAGTAATCCAGAAGTTGTTGATCCAGCGTCTTCGTCCTCGGGTGCTGCTGTAAAGAGGCATATTCTCCCAAATGATGTCATTGGGTCGAGGTGCGAGTCTGACTGTAGCACCGACAGGCTTCTTCTTGCGACAAGCGTAAGCGATACCGTGAGCCTCTGCAATATCCGCGTAACTGGCGAAACCGTAAGGCATTGAGCCTCGCTTGTCAATTGTTGTGCGCACTTCCTTAATTTGGAGCTCGAGGTCGCGAATTCGCTGGGTGTAATATTCAATGGCATCCACCTTTTGGCCTCGGGGATAGGTTCCATATGATCGGTCTTTCTTGGAGGGCTTACACATGGGGCGAGCAACCGGTACGTTCTTGGGATCCTTGAGGTACTTGGCCAAGATCTTCTCGAGCTTGCGAACGGCGTGGTCGTGCTGTGCGATGAGCTCCGGAAGTTCCTTGACATTTCGGGCAACGGCGGTTCGAGCAAAGGATGAGTTAGGAGCAATTTGATCGATGATTCTCGCAATACCCTCGTCGGAGCATCCCTTCTTGGGAATGTCAAACACCTGCGAACCTATGTGAGTAACAGTTTGCTTGCCGTAGCTCAATCTTATCTCACCATTAAAGTTCGGGAGTGTAGACTCTTTTGGTAATCCTCACTCTCGAAATACTTGCGTCGAAGTTCGAGAACTTTTTTATAGTTGAACCAAAGGAAGCCCATAACGATGAAGTTGAAGCACCAGGCAATAATAACCTGGGACCAAATTGCCGGCGCCCATACAGTGAGAGGGGTGATCTGAGTGACCCAGTTGTTGCTTTTCTCTCCCTTGTACTCGTTAAATTTTGTCACGTTGATTGGTAGTAGAATTCCGACACCAGTGATACACAATGTAAGGAACATATTACGGCACATGCGGACAAAGCGCAGAAAGACAGTAGCATCCATACCAATCAATGGCACAAGCTGCTCCTCCTTAGTCCGCCATAATGTCGTGATCCACGACCACGGCGCCTTTCCTATAGGGGGCGGTACGTGCTTCTCGTCGGCATGTTTCAATTTGGGGGCATAAATGGCCTGATGGTACGGTCGTAGGATCGAAAAGATGATGGCGATGCCGATTGTGATGGGAATCGAGGTGGCTAAAGCTGAGTAGATCGAGGCAGCTTGAAGCTGGCGGGCCGGGTTAGCAGGGTACGGAATATAAAATTTCGATGATGTACCTGTTGACTGAAGGGTTCTTGAAGAAGATCTAGAATTTGTTTGCCGGTGTCTTCTTCTTGTTGCCGGCCAAAGATGTGGGCTGTATTATCCATATTGGCCGCGAGAGCTCCGCCAACGGGCGAAGACGTTGGAGCTTATCTCAGATGTCTAACGGCACTGAAGTCTATCGCGCAGCGACGGTTCTCTGAGCTCTCCGACTTTGTTATTGTTGGCCACGTATGTATAATCGAGATTGACTGGCGTAGACTGGGGATGGTCTCGTATTCGCAGGGGGGTTATTAGGACGGATCGTAGACAAGATGAGAGCTGATAAGAGCGAGTCTATGGGGTCGACAGGAGAGAGGTAGAGACTCGAGATCAGGCGCCACGTGATAGATCAATCGTTGTAAACAAAGAGCGCTTGGTAAACGAAAGTCGCTATATCGTAAAAGAAGCTTAGTCGGGAAGGCCCGTGAGCGAGAGGATGAGGCGCCGAAAGGGGCGAAGCGATCGGAATATGGCGTCACTCAGGGACAAGCGATGATGATTGGGGAAAGATGAAAGGAAAGAAACAAAGGAATTGAATAGGGTCCGATGATATGGAGAGATTGTAGTTTAAGGTAAAGCGACTAAGTCAAGGTAAAGAAGGAGGTAAAGGTGAAGGGTAAAAGTAGGGCTAGGGGGGGGTGGAGGTCTCTATTCAGACTAAGACCAAGACTAACAACTAAGGAGCCATGACATTGACATGGGATGGATCCTATTATCATGGGGGGGACTTTCGACGCTTTTTTTTTCTTTGGGGAAGCCATCAATAGAAAAGCTTGGCATCCATTATGCATCAATGTGGCAGCGTGAGTGAGCGATGAATCTCACCCAAGCCAATAAAAAGTCCCCTGTTTTAGAGATGTCCAGTCGAGCGCTAGTAATCTTTAGTAGTCATGTAGAATGATCGAGACCTGTGATCAACCCTGTCAGGTAATGACCACTTTAACATCCCAATGCCAACGTAGTCAACATCTTTTGTAAGAATATTACTGATTATCTAGATACCTTGGCCTTGAAGACACATTACGCTTCTTCTGGGATACTCAGGTACTGTTTACCCTGGCACGCGGCCTCCGTGGGGATGAGACCTCACCAAAGACTCAAAAAGACCCAGATTCTATTTTTGACGCCTCTCGACCCGCTGCAGTGGAGACCCTCTTCAACCGTAGCACGGCCCGGGAAACCCCTGTCAACCAATCGTCTCCCTCCTCTAAGCTTCTGGCAACGCCACGCCCTCTCGGCCTTTACCCCTGCATTGGATGGAACCCCTGGGATGTGAATTTTTTGGCTCTCAAAGACGATGAGAATACGAACATTCCAACAGGCGTGCTCTTCCAGAAGGGGAAAGTGATGGGATGCTCTCTGGCACTTTGCTTGCTGTTCACGTCAAAGCTTGACGATCGATCTGCGTTGCAACGATTTCTTTTTTACCACGTCGATCTTTTGTTGCTCTTTGTCTTTTCAATACGTTGAGAAAGGACATGTCATGCATTGTTCCTGACATGGATGGCATGAATGAATGGTAATAAATAATTAATTAATACTGAGTTTTCTGACACTTGCGCCCCCCAACCGCCTTACCCATTAAAATAAATCTCACTCATGCTCATTCTCACATAACTAAACAAAAATAAGATGGATCTTGATGCCTCATCAATCATGTACCAAGGCTCTTTTACCCACCCTATTCGCCACTTACAAGATAGTAAAATAGTTCATGCTCAATGACATATCGACGCGCAACCGATCGCAATTGGGAAAACAAATCGTCTCAAATCGGGGAAACTAACGTCCATAAAAAAAAAAAAAAAAAATATCACACGTTTTATGTGCCGAGAGCCCGTTGGGCTACCAAAGCTTGTTCGCGATTCTGAAACAACCAGCAAAAGAAAACATTTTTCTCTTTTGAGTTGTCATTCCTCATGACTTGGGCCACGTGATGTGCATCCATCTTGACCACGACTCAGACCAACGATCGCAGAAGACAGAGTTAAGAAGGTAGTCTGTATTGATAGTCTGTATTGATATTGATGAGACTATCTTGTATTCCTTCGCAGACTTCTCTTAGTTAGACTGTTTTTTTTTTGTTGAATTTTTGGCCCTTCATCCATCTTCTGTGGTGCCGTGGTATTGTCTTATTCCTGGTCTGCTTCAAGATGAATTTGAGCCCTGTCTTTCCAAGTACTCTCGGCGCTGTATGCGCCATCAGCTACCCTGAAAGCAGAAACAAATTTAAATCACAAATTTAAATCGAGGCTGACCTAATATGTTCCTACCACTGACACAGCCCATCTTATGACCACGGGTTTCTCCACGTCTTATGCATGGGCTTGATGGATGCGCGCAGTCAGGGCTCTATATAGCAGCGCTTAACGGGGAGCCCATAGGGTGTCAGAAGACTTAGGACTCTGAATCAAGAGGGTGAAAAATAAAGTAGTCAAAGAGCCTGCTAGGTTTATCCTAAAATTACCTCAGTATTCTATCACTTAGGATCTAGGCCCCAAGTTTTCTGCCGTCCCCAAGATAGGGCATCTCCAAAGTCGCTGTTATCCTACGGCTCATCAGTTATCATCCCCGTCTCGTGCAATTGCCTCAGATATGTCGCTAGATCTTCTGTCAACCCCTCGATGATCTTATCTTCTACGATGCCATCATTCCATGTAATTCCCATCGTCAAAGGCCCATTCTTAACACTTGCGACACTAATACTCATTGGATCACTCGCAACCATAACCCCATTGGTAAAGAGCATACGATGAATTCTCCTCTTATCCACCTCCCCAGCTGCAATGGTTCCAATATTGCTAACTTCCCACGATCGAGCTCGTGGTTGGCCGTCCTTCTTCCGTAGGAGTTCCAACCAATTAGTGATGCTTGCGAGTGCCTCCATGCCATCGTCCGCTGGAAGTGTAGATGTCTTTTTCTTGATCTCGTCCTTGACTTTCCTTGCGTAGCTCCAGATAAGATCGTTTATCTCATCACCCTTTGCAGCTTGAAAGGCAGCAACGGCTGATTGTTGATGTTCATGCGACATGTTGGTTACACAACCGAATAATGCGTCTTTGACGGCATTGTCAACGTTTGGTGATATGTACGGACGCATACTTATGGGCGTAGAAGATATAAAGGCCTGGGCCGTGGGAATGCGCCTTGATAGTGATGCAAGGACAAGGGCGTGCAAAAGGCCCGTCATTGAAGTCCCATGAACGCGCGATTGTGCGAGAGCAGTTGACACGGCTGCTGATGGTATATCCAAGGAGCTCAAGCGGGCCTTATGGCGATTGATGTCAATAGGTTCCCCAGACCATATCTTTAGCGGTGCAGGAGTGAGGAACCAAGGTCGAAATCGTTTCCAAAGATCAGTAGCTCGGCCAGACAGCGTAGTTGTATAGTCGATGACCTTTTCTTGTGGCTCAGGGAGTATTGGTGGTTCAGGAAAGGAGAGAACTTCTGGGGCTGTCGGTTTCGGTGGCAGAGAGTTCAGTTGGGTGAGCAATTTCTCATGGAACATCCTTCCACCCATACCGTCCATAAGGGAGTGGTGAAAAGCGAAGACAACGCTCTCGAAGAAGGGAGCTCCGGTGTTTTCCCTGACTCCATGCGGTCTACCAACGACAACGCGCCATGGAGGACGAGTCTCGATGTTTTGCCAATACTGATCGTGTAATTCGCAATGAAGATCATTCAGACACTTGTTATGATCTTCTTCAGGACCCCAAGTGCGAAACTCCACAAAATCGCTGAGTCTCATCTCAGGTACATGAGTAAAGTAGGCTTCGATGCTTCCTTCGCCCCGGATGCCTACACGCAGCATAGGGTTCTCTTTGATAAGATTTGTTACGGCAGCGAGGATGGCATCATTTGGGGATGTGTCTAGAGGCGCATCAAAGTGTGCTGATACTACAACGCAGCGATATAAGCCCATCAGGTGATAGGCAGCAGATCCGGTCTCTCTGATACTTGATCAGCAGGTGTTGTTGAGCAGTGGGTTGACTTACAAGATGCCTAGACGGCGAGCGGTACGGATCTCAGGGTTCTCTGCCATTTTGACCGTTAACTTGAATCAAGTTGAGATGGGCAGCTGTGATGTTCTGCGAAAACCTGGTATCTTATTTCTCCTCAGTTTTACCAGCTACAAGTCACATAACCTCAGTTGTCGTCATATCTATGATAGAATAGGAAGGAGGATCGAAACAAGACGAGTTGGGATGAACTAGGGTAGCTATCGCGTCTCACATCAGCAGTTAGGTTACATCCATATTTGGTAGATCAGAATGTCTGAACGCATTAGACATATTACAGTGTTTATATTCAGATTGTACTAATGCGAAGCTATGAGAGAAAAGATGAGATGTTGAATAGGAAGAATTGTTCCAGTTTGTCATGGTTGGGAACATGTAATACCTGTGCTTCAAGACTAATTTAAGCTTAGTAATAGGGCTGAGTTGACAGAAAGCCACCCGGACCGTCAAGCGGAATAGTTAAAGCCAACATGTGCTAGCAGGTTTAGAAGTAGACAAGATTCTCATTTGAGCCAGATCAAAATCGTCTGGGTGAAGGCCTAACAGGTTATGCTTTTTATGACACTGTGGTAGCTGTAGATTGGTGATGAGCGGCAACGGTGAGTCGGACTGTGGAACGGTGACCCCACGGTCCCCACCGTTAATGACGGACACTAAGACAGGCCGTTTCTCCGGGCCTCCAACGCGTCTAAACCACGACTCGACAAAAACATTTGATCAATCATCTTTTGCGCGCGCTGTTGATGTTTTTGTTCGCGACTGTACAAAATACCCAATCTCCAGCTGCACGAACATCCGCTTGACTTACACAGACATACTTGTACGACTTATTATCACTCGAGCGACTAGCTATCATCATATTGAACCACTCAGAATCGCTGTCGCGATGCAATGAACGCGCTGTCCACGACGACAAATAATATGCTATCAACCACACCATAGCCACCTATAGTCACCAACAACTTTATACTGATGGATCGCGACAAGAGCTCGCTGGCCGAGCGGCCTAGTCAACTTATTGTGAAGCAATCTGGAAGGAAACCTCTTTTCGCAAGCAACATCCCGCGGGGAACCGACAGGAATAAAGAAAACGATCAAGCGCAACAAAACAATTCGAGGCTTGGCTCTAGTATACAAAGCAATGGATTCGCGCGATCGACAAATTCGGATCTAGATAGGCGAGGAAGCTCCGGTAGTCTTGGGTCCCGCGATAGCAAATTACCTACACCGAGATTTTCGTCGTCTGCCCGCAAACGACTCTCCATGTCCGAAGCTTTCCGTCTCGCTGCGAAAGAAGTTGAGGATGATAGCGATGGTACTCAGCCTGTTGATGCGTCGCCCAGTCCGGCGCCTCGAGTCTGGCGCGAGCGACATGAAGGAGAAGGAAATCAGATACGGCAGTCGTTGAGTCATGATCACCTGGATACGAAGGCACCGAGTCGACCTTTTTCGCGAGAGTCAATCGCATCGAGAATACCCGAGTTGAAGAAAACGCCAGACAAGCCTGAGTCGCCGCGACGACGGAACTTTTATGGCAAGTCCAGGGCAGGACTTTCTTTTACGCCTAGAGAGCCTACACAAGAAAGTAACACGCCTGCACCTGCACCTCCAACAACGACTGTCAATGGGATCAGGCCTGAGAGTCGACCTGGGAGTGCGGCTGGATTGCGAACGAGCTCGTACTCGTTGAGACACATGCCTTCAAAAGACGACCTGACGAAACAAGGACGAATTCCAGCTCTAGTTCCTGGTATTGAGGAATTGTATCCATCGATCGAGGGTCCAGATGGTCAAAACGAACCAGTCAGTTCACAACCAGCTGAGCAAGCATCCCCTGAAAAGAGCTTTGCATGGCAGGTGGACGACGATTTTACGGCTGGAGAATTACAAGTTTCGGATAGTCCAAGGCTTCGCATGGGTGCACGTCCGTTTGCGAATCGCATTCACTTTGATGAAGGTAGTGAAATCGACATCAACTCGCGGACGAGGGTGGCACCGCCTGGCGCACGGAACACTAAGCTCGACGAGATTCGGTCACGGGAGGTCAGAACAGGAAGCGATATTCCCCTTGAAGCACCGCGACCACATAATACAAAAATAGACGAGATACGGGAGCGTGAGGAAAAGGTCGAACATCAAATACCCATACCTGATCGAAACGCGCCGAGACCGAGGAATACTAAACTAGACGAGATACGGCAACGGGAGGTTAATGGCATTCCCCGAAGGTCAATGGCTTCAATCAGGTTGGAAGAGATTCGTGAGCACAATGCAATGAGTCGCTCACGCTCTCCAGAAGATCGACCCAAAACGAGCCGAGGAATGGTCCCAGAGACAAAAACGACGACTGAAATCGAACCCAAAGAGCCGCCGCCTCGACCTAAATCTGCTTTCGAAGGGGCTGGCGTAAGTATTCCCGACACGCCTGTGACAATATTCAAGTCGCGACGCGAGAGTGCGGAATCGGACCACCCCAAGGAGGATGGTGATTCAAAGGATGAGACAAGTCGTGCACGACCAGGTCTGTCGCACACACGTACTGATTCCCGAGACTTACTACGACGCCTGGCTCGGGCAACCAGTTCTAGTCCCGCGCCAGAACCTGAGCCGCGACAGGTGGCCGACAGTGACAAACCCGCTTCCCTGCCTCTAGAACCCAAACCTGACACTGCCTCTGCAATCCCCCAACCTTCTACCAGCAATGGCTACCGAAATCGTCAACATCGTTCTAACAGAGATTTTGATCCGAAACCTACTGTTTCATTTACTGGCCTGTCTCGAAGTCGTTCCTCGGAATCTGTTAAGAGTAAGAAATCCATGAATTCAGAGGCAGATCCCACAGACCGCATTGAGGCGGAGGCCAATTTGTTTGCGCCTGGCGATAATCATTCGGAGAAGGGCTCTATGAGAGCGCCATCTCCAGAACCTGATACCGACGATGCGAAGGATCTCGATGCAACACCTCGGCCAACAAAGCCGGATCCATTGACTATGCCCACGCCAAAGGTCACGGGCGCGTACGTGGAAACACCAGCGACGGTCAAGGTGGAGAAGATTGAAGTGAAAGACAAACAAGAAAAGCCAAAGAGGGAAGAGAGGTCATCGCGCCAAAGATCTGCATCGTTCCGTGATAAAAGGACGGATCGTGCTATGAGTGGTAGCGATAGGGACACAGCATCAGACCCGGGTACGGACGATAAACTCAGCACCAAGACTTCGTCGAGTGGGGTGAGAAGAAGGCGCACACGTTCTCTTTCACGGCGCAGAGGAACACTCAAAAACTCAGCAAAGCTTCCGACAGTCAAAGACGATCTAAAAGAGCTTCAACGGACACATCACATTGAGGATTCGACATTAGATGACCTTGAAGAGGTTCTTCTCGGCCGCAAAGCCCCATCTCAAGAAGTCGAGGCTCTCCTTGATAAGCTGCCTGAGAACCCGTCACTTGACGACGATTTCGACTTCGACTTGGAACTTGATACCAAACTTAACACACGAACCAACCAGATCGATCCCCAGAACGACAACTCTGATCTGGATCGACTCACCCGCATGAATAATACCCTCAAGAACAGCCTCTTCGGAATACATACCGCAGCAAGGGGCATTGAACGTCTTTCTGATCAGGTTAGCACCAAGAACAAGGCTGCCGAGGGCAAGGCAGCTGAGCAGAAGTCGGCTGAGCTTAAGACACCCAAAGAGGAGCCAACCGAGAAGAACCCCCTTGACCTTGTCAAACCCGAGCCGCTGCTCGAAAAAATGTCGGCCCTTCACGACAACCACGGCGCAGGCACCGCCTTCATCACGCACTCCGACGGCAAGACGGTGTCTTACGTTTCACTGCCTATTCCATCACTTTTCCATCGCAAACCATCCTTTCGCTTCACATCACTCGGCCTCATTCTTTTCCTTATCGGCCTTTGGTATGCTCTTGAGTCGACTATGTGCCTCGCCTTCTGTCGCCCAACCAGCTGCAGCAATCCTCCCTGTGTCTGGTCCGTCGATGATCCCACCTTTGGAAATGCTATCCCCGTGAAGCTGGACCAGTGGACTACTGGCGGTCGTGGTCGCATCCTAGCTGGACAATTCAAGGAAGAAGTGGAGGATTGGTTCGCCGACGTCAAGGACATCTGGTACGATCGCGATATCACCGACATTGACATCCACAGCCTCTCGTTCGAACAAAAGCGTCAACATCGTCGACGTCTCCGCAAGAAGGGCCTTATCAAGCGTCGCGTACAAACACCTGAGGAACGAGCGAGGTTGGAGGCCTGGCGACGTGCACGAGAGGAGGAGGAACGACAGAAGGAAGCGAGAGAGATGGGTTATGAAATTCAGGTTGACGACGATGAGACTGTTGGAGGAGATACCAGAGTTTGGTAAATTATCTGTCTACTTTGGTCGGATTGGCGATTCTACGGGCATAAAAGGACAGTTTACGTTGCTATGAAATGCATAATTGGAGCGGGCGTTCAAAGATGCATTGTTGCACTTTTCAAGTAGTAATCATAATAGATGGTGGTGATATTTCAGATGGTATGAACCTTTTTGCCCATATATAAAGAAAGCGGTCACATCCGCAATGCATTTTCCCTATCCCAACGCCATGCGCCTGCAAATACCGGCTCTTAATCCTCAATGCCGCCCCATTCATCATCATCATCCTCCTCCATCTCATCACCACTAGCGGCCTGAACCCACGGCAACCTCTCATCCCCGTAGCTTTCACCAGCGCGAGCCCTCACAGGCTTAACAGGACATCTCTTCAGCGCAGCAACAACGTCTCCCAAGCTCTTAACAAAGTTCTCAGCCTCAGGCTGCTTCAGCGCCTCCTCACGCTCCAACTCATCAACCCAAATATCCAGCGCATGCAATCTAATACCCACCGGGCTCTTTCGCAAATCTCCCTCCTTCTCAAAAGGAAATTCCGCCAGAATACCCACAATAGCCTCGACATCACCATCCTTCCAGCCTCGCTCACGGGCTAGCCGCACGTGGGAAGCGAAAACGCGACGGACGAGAAGAAGAAACTTTTCAAGGCGGTACACATCGATGCCTGTCCACTGAGCGCCGACGACGACCCAGAAGGCGCGCAGCCAGGGGATGGTGCAGGCGGGTTTGAGGGTGAAGAGGAGGTTGGCGAGATCTGTTGCGAGACGTTGCTGGGGAATGGGTCGGTCGGTCATCCATAGGGCGTAGAAGAGACCTTTCCAGAGCTTCTGGGCGTCGACGTCGGAGAGGGTTGAGCGCGAGGAGAGAAATGTTGAGAGGGATTCTAGTGAAGACATTCGAAGTTTGCGGTCTGGTAAAGTTAGCAAGATTTATAGGAAGAGAGGATTGGGTAGGACGAACCGCTTGAAGCGAGGTTGCGAATGAACGGCATTTGGGATTCGTGTTCGGCCATTTTGGAGGCTAGAGCGTCAATGGCTCTATTGGTAGGACTATGGCGATCAGAGAATTGAAGTTGGTGGGTTTGGGTTGCAGAAAGAGGGACGTTGGTGATGGTTTGGTTAGTGTTGAAGATGTAAAAGATGCTATGCGATGCTGGGCAACTTTTTTTCTGGGATCTCGGATCTAGTGGGGGCCTCACCGAGAAGTGGGGCCGGCTCTTGTAAGGGACTTTCAGATGTTAAGGTCGGAGAAGTAACAGATTATTTTTATTATCAGTTTATAGTATACATTTCTTTTTTCTCTCTATAAAAAGGCCTATGTTTCTCATCTAATTAGGTATTCTCGATCTATAACACCATGAATATATATATTACTAGGGCTTTGGTAGTAATTACACTCTGCAGACTAAAAGGTTTACACACTTCAGCCTTTCCTTGAAGTTTTCCAGTATGAGTCTCACGCCTTTGAAAGAAAGCCAAACACCTATTCCCCAACGCCAAAGCGTTGCAATTAAACAGACTTAAGTCTCGTAGATTAACATCATTTATTCTTAGGCTTATTCAGCTGCAGTTTGTATCGATAGAGACTCAGTGAATGACCCCGCGCGGGGCATCCACATCAACTCAGGTTGACCAGGCCCAAAATTTTGAGGTCTCCATTTCGTCACTTTTCATTCCTTCCATACCCTTCCAAACCAAGCTCTGCCTCAACGTCTGCCCCAAGAGCTCAACCTATCGACCTCACTCAAGGCGGATAATTAAATATGGCCTCTTCTTCAACAGGCGAAGCCTCCAAGGCGTCAGAGGCGTCATCGCCTCCCGTTGCCATCGTCGTTGTCGGCATGGCAGGTAAGCTACAGTTCTGATCGTTGCGCAACCTTAAATCTAATCTCTCTCAGGATCTGGAAAGACTACTTTTATGCGACGCATCAACGCTCACCTCCATCAGAAGGATCAACCTCCATATGTCATCAATCTCGATCCCGCTGTGTTGTCCGTACCATTCGAGTCCAACATCGATATTAGGGACTCAGTCAACTACGAAGAGGTCATGAAGCAGTACAACCTCGGTCCCAACGGTGGCATTCTGACATCGCTCAACCTCTTCGCTACAAAGGTCGATCAGATTGTCAACCTCCTCGAGAAGCGCGCTCAGCCCGATCCCGAGAAACCTGATCGCAAACCCATCGATAGAATTCTAGTCGACACACCCGGTCAGATCGAAGTTTTTGTCTGGTCCGCTTCTGGAACCATCCTTCTCGAGTCGCTTGCGTCTTCTTTCCCTACAGTCATCGCCTACGTTATCGATACCCCACGAACTGCATCCACTTCGACATTCATGTCCAACATGCTTTACGCCTGCTCTATCCTCTACAAGACCAAACTTCCCATGATTCTTGTCTTCAACAAGACAGACGTCAAGGATGCTGAGTTCGCAAAGGAGTGGATGACTGATTTTGAAGCTTTCCAGGAAGCGTTACGAAAAGACGAGGAGTCAGATGAATTTGGAGGTGGGGAAGGTGGTAGTGGCCATGGCGGTAGCGGATACATGGGCAGCCTGCTCAACTCGATGAGTCTCATGTTGGAGGAGTTCTACGCACATCTCAGTGTCGTCGGCGTGAGTTCGCGACTGGGTACTGGCGTGGATGAGTTCTTCGAGGCCGTTGAGGAGAAGAAGCAAGAGTTTCTGCGCGACTACCTCCCAGAGCTTGAGAGGAAGCGGGCGGAGCGTGAGGAGGCTAAGAAGGCTGCGCGAGAGAAGGAGTTGGATAAGATGATGCAAGGAATGTCGGTTGGTGGTCTACCAGTCGCAAAGGAGGAGGATGAAGTGGACGTTGCCAGCGACGACGATGATACCGACTCAGACGAGGAGGCTCAGAAGCAAAGTCTCCAAGAACGATACTCGGCCGCCATGGATGATAACGAGGACTCTGTCATGAAGGACGCAAGTTTCGCCAAGTACCTCTACAACTCACAGAAGCAGCAATAAAGAAAAATCAGCATATAGTGGCGTTTGGGGTATCATAAGGATTTTATGTAGTTCATTGGTTTATGTTATGCAGGGTAGATATCGCAAGGCGACTTTGAAGGAAACAAAGAAGTAATCACGCAGACTTTATCTTGTCATGCGCAAATCGTGTCGCATTGTCTATTCTTTTCATTCGACGTAATTCCCAGACCCCTAAACTCCCATCTCGAAATAACAAAGTTGCCACAACACCCTCGTCTTTATTCTTTGCAAGTTTTTTCTTTGGTATAAAATATCGTCGGTGTCTATCGAGCCTCGAACTGAACCATTCTACACACTATTAGTCTCAAAACTTTGGACATAAAATCGCCCGTAACTTACCGCTTGGTGCGCTCCTTGTAGAGAACACGGCCAGCGCAGTGAGGGCACGCGACGAGGGCATCCTTTCCGAGGGTGACGCTGCCGCCGCAGTCACCGCAGATATAAGACATGACGTGGCGGACTTCGTGAGCGTCGCGGGTGCCGCCTCGCTGGCCGGAGCTGGCAGTGGGGATCTGGTACTCTTCACGGGGCATTTTGACGTTGTTTGATGGAGTTGGTGATTGATGCCTTTTTTGGTGGTGGAGGAAAAGATTGGAGGTGCTTGGTCATGAAGGCGGTGATGGGAAAGTTTGGACGGCAGAATTGGGGCGGTGAGTGGTGGCGGGTACGTACCATTTTGATATGAACGGCTTTCATGATCGATCTGGGATGCGTCAGAGGATCGGTTTTGATTCGAAGGTTGTTATCAGAGGCTTAATGAAGCTTATCTGAGGTGATTTCTTTTTAAGTATGGTTTTAATTGGTATTTTCTCCTACTCTATCACCGTCGGGCACTTTCTTCATTGCAAGCCATTCTTCCAACCAAAGCATGAACAGCTCAGTGATGCACTGCTCTGAGAAATACTTAGGTCGCCTAGACTACACGCAGTTAGATAACTCCATCTCGTTCCTGAGCATCTCTCCAAGTGCAAGGTTGGTGCTATCTGATGGTTTGCAAGCACAGGCCTAGAACTGAGTAAAAGAGGATCTGGGAACTCCAACTCTAAGCAAAAATCCAAAGGAACCTCCAATAGTTCCCCATTTTAATGTGTAGTAGTCACGCCGCTGGTGATAAAGAGATAGCTCAACTCTTATGATGACCTTGAATCACTGAGGCCAAAAGAAACAATCGTTATCGGACAATTCAAGCATACTGCACCCCACAGCGATTAAACCTCCACTAAATGCACTAAATCAAACACCCCAGTTCCCCGATCTCCAGTTCCTGGCAAGCCCCGGTCCATCATCGCAACCTCGGTTCCCTCTCTCCACGCTCATGAACTTGACATCGCCAACCTCAACATCGACGTCATTAATATTTTTCACTCAAATTTTTCACTACTTATCCAAACACACCCAAGCTCATATCAACTCATAACGCATACCTCGACGATATCATCAGCCATGTTTGACCCTTCAGCGCCCCCGACATCATCATGTCCCTTTTGCACAATCTCATCTGTTTTCGAGCCTTTTGACCCCTTAAATCCACCACCATCAACATCCTCACTCATCAACCCGGAGCTCGTATCACCCGCATCATTCATCGTTCTCTCAACACCAGTTCTAGTCGCCTTTCTCGACATCTTACCGCTAAGTCGCGGCCATCTTCTTCTCTGCACACGGCCTCATCGCCCTAAGCTCAGCGACGTGACGGCCTCTGAATCCGCGCATCTTGGCCGCTATCTGCGCGTTCTATCAAAAGCTATGGCTCGTGCGACGGGAATTGAAGATTGGAATGTGGTGCAGAATAACGGAGCTGCTGCGGCTCAGGTTGTACCGCATATGCACTTTCACATTATCCCCCGGCCTGAGATTAGAGCTAGTGGGAGGTTTAGTGAGAGCTTCACTATGTTCGGTCGCGGGAAGAGGGAGGAATTGGATGATGATGAGGCGGTAGTATTGGCGGAGGAGTTTCGGCAGAGTGTCGCTGCTGTGTTGAGGGAAGAAGAGGAAGAGGAGAAGCAAATTGAGAGTAAGGCCAAGCTTTGAGAGTTGAGGATCTGTTTCATGTTACTTCATTGGCGTTCAGCGATCTAGGAGGTGAGCCTGATTTGCCAAGTGCTTGGCGATAAAGAAATTCATAGATTTCTATACTTCTATATAATACCCAAGATGTAAGTTCTTCATCAATCCATCCATCATACGCAGGACCCATTATCGCAAGAAAAGGCCTTTGTTGGCAAGGAGCCATCCTTAATCACTATGATGTACTTCTTCAATTCCATTGAGTGCCTCTCCTCCATCCTAGTTCTGGTTGGGTTCGACTCTCAAGAGGGTGACCCTTTCTGGAACGACACTTCAGCTTTCGCAAGCCTCGTTGCAGCAATACCAATTGCTGCAGTTCTCCTCCCTTTGTATTTCTCATGTCGGCTGATATCTTGTTGCGACACAGGGCAGATCAAGCTCAAGCTAGGTATGAATTGCCTCCGTTGTGTATGCGCCGCCAAGTGTTATACGCATGCCACGAACTTCGAGGACAGGTGACAGGTATGCAATTTCTCTGGTTGCTGGATTCGAAAGTTAGAGGTTCCAATGTTTGGGGTTCTCAGTCAACTGGCAAGCTCTACATCTCGGCCCATGTATCAACAAGTCTCGGTTCTCATAAGAAACCGTCAGTTACATCGCATCTCTCGAACAAAGTCAACGAATCGAGTAAGTTGAGTAGCCCACACAAGTTCCATAAACTCTCCTCGAGACTTCGCCAGGTATGTTGAGAACAAGCACTCAGGCAATGGCTATACACAATGCAGTCATCATGCCTGAAGATCATATTTAACGCAAATGACAGTAGTAGTTGAGATTCAGTATCTAACCAATCGCACCGGGCATATAATATGCATATTAATAAACAAAACAACATAATGATATAAACGTAACCCTCCAATGCGTAAGTCTCAGTTCTCTGGTACCGATGTCAATGCAACTCCTAAACCCATTAACCGGTGACCGTTAACCTTAACAATCCAATCCAAGCATGCTTTGTTTTTGTGTTTTCTCATATTTTTAAATCTCTGACTCCGCCATTTTTTTTTGTTATTATTCCATATTCGCCATCATGTCCGATCATTGCCTAGGTACCTTACGCCAACCCCTTTTTACCAGTCCTTTACCATCCAGTACCTAAGAGAAACTACCTGAACATTTCTAAACCAAGCACCGTCGTGTATCAGGAGCAATTCGTCCCCGAAGCTCTCGTCTTTCTCTTTCTAACCTCGCAGTCTGCTTCTCAAGCGCGCGAATTCTCTCACGTGCGAGATCAAGAACTTCAGCCTTGCTCACACGACGATCATTGGCGATGCCGCCTTCTGTGCCGGGAGCAGGGAGCACGGCAAGCAGACGCTCAAAATGAGTGTTGAGACGCTTGCGGTATTGCTGCTCAACTTGATTGTGTGCAGCCCGCGCCTTGACTTCTTCTGAAGTCTCGCTGGGATGTCTTGGTTGAGCAGCAGCGCGCTTCTTGGGAGCACGGGATGCAGTGCGTAGCTGCGTGGGATTACGCTTAGGTGCATCTTTACCCTTTGTCCTTGACTTTGTTGCCGTTGAGCGCTTGCGTTTCTTGCTTGCTGGCTCCGACTCATCATCGTAGTCCTCATCGTCATCCTGGTTATCTTCTTCAGGCTCAGACTCGGCGGGTGATAGCTCGTCTGCCATGGGCGGCGTGGGTAGGAATGTTGCCGCAGGGGAGACGTGAGCTGGCCATACGGCGCCGAGGGATGGACTGCCTATGGAGAGGTCGTATCCTTCTGAAAAGGTGGATGAGGTGCGATGAGGAGCATGGACGGGAAATTGGCCCGGTGTCGTAGGATGAATGGCGTAGCCGTTGGAGGAGAAGTCTCCAAAGGAACGGTCAAGGTAGGCAAGGTCTGTTAAAGGGGAGGGGAAGACGGTGTTATCGAGACTGGGCGTCTCAGGAGACTGAAGAGGGTTCTGCTGCTGAGAATTGAGTTAGACATGTCTTTCTCGAGTAGGATAGCTGGATGTAACTTACTGTAGAAGCCTCGTAGGGAGCATCTAAGCCGGAGAAAGGCATGGCGGTAGTATCGATACCGTTCATCCAGTCATCGGGCATGCGTCCAAAGCGCGCAGCGCTGTCTCCGTCGCCGGCGGAGTCGAGGAAAGTCGAGCTCATCATTATTGTAGGCCGCGTGTGTTTTAACGGTTATCCGCAAATACTGGATCTAGCACGAGGTTGTCCTTGAACCCCGTCATCACGAGAAGGGAGTGGAACAACGATCCCGAAGAGTGTTTTCGGTTTCTCTCTTCTCTATGCTTTTTGTCTTTTGCTTGCTGAGTGTCTGTTTTTAAAGAAAGGGGGGGTTCTTGTTATAGGCAGTTAAGAAGGCGGCAGACTTGTAGTCGCGAGGCTGGTCGGTTGTCTTTTGCTGTCGACAAGCCGCAAGCCATAACGGAGCTACTCTGTTTTCTTTTCTGTGTTTCTTCTGTTTTCTGTTTTCTCGTCTAGCTTTTGTGGGATGGGGCGAGAGTAGACGGGAAGACCGTGAGTTTACAGAGAAGGATAAAGATCACAACTACAATCTTGGGCTGAACAGGTCCCCTTTTATAACAGGCGTCTAGGGCATAAAAAAAACTCGAAAAGAGTGCCAAGACCCAACGCTCGTTCGCAAAACTGAAAAAAAAAATACCACCATGCATAACTACTACCAACTAATCCATCGAGGGTGGTGCCAAAGTATGTAAGAGAGCGGAGGATGGGCCAAGGGGGCATGGCATTACGACACCGAGACGAGGCACGGAATACGGATAGTAAGGACACGGCCTCGGGCCTGATAAGCCGTGACCGGAGGATGGAGAATGGGATGGATGGGAGGGACGGGCCAATGTGATGCATCACAAGTTCAAGGTGCATGTTATCCTTCGCTTATAGCATGGGCGTGAGGCTTGGAAGGGGGAAAGACAGCGAGGGACCAACCAATGTAAAGATTGATAACTTACACGCCTTGAGTCAAGAGTATTCCGCAAAGGCCAATGGTCTACACGAGTTTGTCTTGGCACCTGTCAAGGATGGGCATTCTGTTAGTAAATCCGGGCCCTTGGCTACCTAATAGCCACGTAAGAGGAAATATTAAGAGTTTCGTCACAGAATTATTCGATACTTGTTATAAAAGAAAAGAAACAATACTCTCTTGTACCTCAAGTCTCACCGAGTTAGAAGAGTATAATCAAGCATATCGTCAAAAAGACATGTCGTCGTGTTAAACTATTACAAGAGCGGAAAATGACAGGATAAAAAAAAACCTTGGGGTGGCCTGAGTTTATCCCCAGACCTAACAGGCGGGGCTAATCCCTGTAGGATGGGGTATCGTTGACTAACCTCAATCTCGTTTGCCTTGGAACAAGTCGTGGGGAATAGCCTCCTTTGCAAAGGCCCATGTTTAGTTTTGCTTTGCGCCCTGTGAAGTTTTGAAGCAAGTGGTCACGAGGCAGTCAGTGACAAATTCCGAAGCCCCGAGTCGAATACTGTAGGATCCACTGCCTCTGTTGGTTCTTGGGTAATGAGAACTCGAATAATCCCCATTGTTGAGTCACCGTGTAGTATTCATGCCATCATTGAGAGGTAGTTCAGAGTAAGTTTTTATTTTGTTTTTTTACAATGGACCGAGGTTATCATGACTTTAGACTAACAAAAGGAAAACGAGATCCTGCTCGTTAGGCTTGGCTTTGTTAGGTTCGCCGAATGGTGCGTGGTACAGACATTGGCATGCAGCAGCATCGTATCAGACCACCCTGCTGTATTGATGATCCTGCGGTACTGTAGGTACATGCTCACTTTTTAGAAACTAAAAGAATCTGGGGTAAAGGATGGATGGGTGGAAGGAGGAACGTGGCCCCCGTCATTTGGTGTTGGCATTCGTCAGCTGAGGGATCAACGCCTTCACAGTTCAACTCTTGAGTTGTTGTGTTGTACAGTACCCTTTGACAACTGGACTGCAGTCATTGAGAAGATATCTTCTCTTTCAAAAGATGCTGTAACTCTATTCGTTTCATACAGCCTATTCATTTCCCAAGTTACAACTCCTCAATACTTCCCCCGCTCGCTTCTCTCCTTCACAACTCTTCACAGGATCTACGTACCTTCAAGACTCAAGAAATACGTCTCCTACGACAACACCCCCTATCAACCCCAAGAATAAACATCATGACCGTCAGCCGAACCCTCAACCTTCCCTCAGCCCTACCCGTTGCGGAGTCCCCCATGCCATCTGAACCAATTACAACACCATGGCAGGGGTTTTGCGTCTTTTTTTCATGACATCCCCCCTGGGGAAAAAAAGAGAACGTCTCGATGTTTATTCCAAAACTTTATCTAAACGGGCAGATCGGTAAGTGGACACTGCGTGGGTAGATCAAGATAACGATCTTGGGAGATCTGATCTGCCTTGGCTAGATCTGTGTGTGCTCGGGTGCATGATCATGAATATGATACTGACGTGTTAGTAAAGGGGAAGTATGAAGGGGAGGTACACAGGAGTAGAGCAGTATCACCAAGTAGTGACTTCACACCAACACTATGCAACTCACCCGACACTCAACCACAGCACAAACTCAAAGATAGTGACACTTCCAAGCACAACAATGTCCAGAAATAGTTCAATGTGTTCAAGATATATGGAATAAAAGGAACGAATTGCTATACGAATAAACGAGTTGCCTCGCAGGTATTACTCGTCACCACCAGCTGTAACCGCCTTGGGCTCTGGGGTCTCAGTAGCAGCAGCAGGCGCCTCAGCAGCCTTGACTCCCTCTTTGGCTGGGGCAGACACATTAGCAGTGTCTTCGTCGCCTTCAGCGTCCTCGTCTTCGCCTTCAGCTTCGGCTTCGGCTTCTTCGTCACCTTCCTCCTCCTCTTCCTCCTCGGCGTTGCCATTGGTTTCTTTGGCATCTGCCTCGGCCGTCTTGCGCTTCTTTACAGGGGGCTCAGCTGGATTGACATAGTCAGCATTCGGTTCAATGTAATAGGCTGTTTGCCAGCTTCATGGTTTGGGGATGTGTAATGGGACATTAGGTGGAAGGGATGGAAGTATGTATATGGGCAGAGCTCTCCAAAACATCGAGAATAACTCACCCTGTGCATCAGCTTCGTCGTCTTCTTCATCTTCCTCTTCCTCCTCGGCATCCTCATCCTCTTCGCTCTGTTCTTCTTCGTCTGCGGTGGAGACGTACCTATTCACATGTTGTCAGCCAATCGTCGTCACCCAAAAACACAATCATCAGCAGCATGATTCAATCACGATATTCCACGACAGGATCCAACAATAAATAGAAAGAAAAACGCAATGCGATCCAAAGGTATGTAAATTGGCGCGCCTGATTGGCCTCAACCGCGACATAGATCGCATCGCATTGGATCGATCTCGCGGTCGCATGCGACATCAGCCCTGCGCGCGCATCTTTTTTTGGTCGGTCGCGCAACGAATAGCGCTGCGCAACAAGATGCGCGGTTGGACAATTGAGAGCACCTCAAAAGACGATCGCAAAAAGGTTACTTGCAAGAAGTAATGGAAATGGTACTCACTCTTCTTCCTCCTCACCATCATCGTCTTCAGGGAGGGAGACAAGCTCTTCCTCCTCCTCGTCTTGCTTTCTCTTGCGGGACATGGTGATAGTTACTGAGCTGGGTGATGTAATGGGGGTCTGGACAATGCGATTGACAAGTTTAAAAGATCAAGACACTTCTCTCGAGGGCGGGAGAGGGTTTTAAAGGTTGTACAAGGCACAGCACGAGTTAGAGGAGCTAGGTAAAGCAAGAATAGAAGAGGAGAGAGAAGGAGATCCAGGGGGAGTGGGAACGGCAGAGGGTGGGAGAGGCTGCGTGTGCACACTACCTACACGAGAGGAGAAGAGCAGCAGCCTGGCAACAGCAACAGTGACAATGGGAGCGATAGACTGCCCGAGAGCTTGTGTGAGAGCTGTCAATCCAGCCAATTGCGGCTGTCACAGTCATCCCCATCACTGGATACACTCCATGACACTATGTAGGATACCTATCACTAACAAGACACATGTATGAATACATGGGAATGCAAGGAAACAATGCGAGAGCCAGAGGTACAGTCCCACGAGCCTGTCATCGATGGATGGATTGGGTGGCCCAGCTATGGTGTGAACAAGCTACCCGGAGGTAAGCTACCATTACGCTTGCTGCAAGGCAAGCTTTGCTGCTTGCGAACCACCAGATCAGGTCCGATCAGGGCGACCAAGACGCGCAACAGACTTGCGTCCAATCAAGATGGAGCTAGGGAGCTATCGGTACCCGGAAAGCATCGATGGGCTACTGGCTTTCGGATTTGGGTTTGGCCTCTCCCGTCTTAGCACCAAGGAACAGACAGGACAGAGAACTGTAAAGAACAGAAGGCGGGGGAATGGCCTAACCTTGAGAGAGCGAGGGAGGGAGAGAGAGCTTGGGGG
>PVQA01000471.1:0-69735 GCA_002980515.1 Fusarium burgessii | reverse complement strand
TGTGCACGTAACGGTCGCCTATTTTGCCGGCAACTTCATTGAACAACATAATACGCAAAGACCAGCAACTTGTTTCTTATTACTCCACCTACAAGAATTCGCCAATATCCTTGGACGTTAGCTGGGTCCCCCACTAAGTTATACTTCAGACCCGACTTGTCTTCTTTGGGCCATAGCGCTCAGATCTCATCATCATTCAGTTCATAAATAGCTGGAATCTGGAGAAACCTATCCAAGCTATGGAGAAGACAGAACAAACATCACTGTATGGGTTCGATTCTCATGAGACTGCCCTATGCGTTATCCCTCCCCGTGGACTTTGGCCATCAGTGGACCGTCTAAGAAGTCTTTATGATAAGGCATATTCTGCGTGGCCCCCTCACATTAATCTTATATACCCATTCGTGCGGCCTGAAGTCCTGGAAAATGCAGCTCAGGCTCTTGAAGGGCTCCTGATAGAGGATCGGCCCCAACTTGCCCTCAACGTGGCCGACTGTTTTAAGCATAAAAAGCACAACACCATCTTTCTCGGATCAAGCTCAAATTCAACTGCGACCGAGCTCTCAAAGATCAGAGATACAATCTCCAATGCTCTGGGTCATTCAAATGGAGCTCAAAATGAAAGCTTTATTCCTCATATGACCATTGGTCAGAGCGAAGACGCTGAGGCTGCACCTCATCACTTTCTTCTTGCAAAGGCCCGTCTGCTAGCACCGGTAGAATGGGAAGTGAATGAAATTGCCATTCTTATTCGCGACAGCGCACTCGCGCAAGCCGGAAGCGGACCACGGCCTATGAGGCTTTGGGGTACTCTTGAACTTGAATCAGGAACCTTCACTCGGACATCACCACCTCGAAGTTTCAATGATCATCTAGACGAAATGTCTGCTACTGCCTTCCAGCCATGCTATCACTCGACCCAGTCTTCAGAGATCTGGGAATTGGCTCAACCGGCAAATGCTTCTCCAGATACCAACGAAGTCATCCTCGACCAATTGGTTGTTGCTTCATATAACGTCTTGGCAGAGTTTGAGTGGCCTCCTCGATCTTCTCGGCATTCAGCTTTGGTAGAAAATCTGCTCTCAGCTCGTGCTGCCGCTGATATCGTTGTTCTCCAAGAAGTCACAGACCATTTTCTTCCCGACCTCCTCGCCAACAAGGATATACGTAGTCGTTACCCCTTCATCACTCATGGCCCTCCGGGCCACTCTGGCATTGGGCCGCTCCCTAGCCTTCTAAACACTATCGTCCTGAGTAGATTTGCGTTTGAATGGCACTATCTCCCTTTCCATAGGAAACACAAAGGCTGTACTATAGCTCGGTTTCCAAGTATCGGCACACGGGATGCCAACGACGGGCAATTCAGGCCATGGATCCTTATGGCATGTCATCTGAGTCAAGGCCTCACTGACGGCGCCGTTGCCACCAAAAAGAAAGAAGCCCAGAAGATGTTGGATTATCTGTCCGCCTCCTTTCAGCAGCATCCATGCATTATTGCTGGTGACTTTAATCTTGCGACTTCGTCCTACACCATTGATGCTGCCAAAAAAAAGAATGATATTTCCACTCAAACGGTTCGTCACCTGCGAGATATTGACCGGGCTTTCTCAGATTCTGGCTTCTTGGATACTTGGCTGGCAACGCGACTGGAGACAGGCGAATCTTCAGACATCGTCAATGAAAAGAGGAACGTCTTAGACTCTTTCCAAGGAGAGCAAGGCGCTACTTTTGATCCATTGACAAATACACTGGCATCCGATCTTGTCGGAAATGGGTTAAACAACAGACCACAGAGGTACGACAAGATCTTGATCAAAGCACATGGCCACTACAACCCGCATGGGTTCAATATGTTTGGTCAGACACCTTTCGAACTACCCGAACAGGGTGGTCCTACGTACGCCAGTGACCACTGGGGCATAAGATGCCTTCTGGTGAAGTCGTCACCTTCTGATATGCCTCGACCTTGTGCGCCCGAGATGAAGATTACACTCCAACGGCCTCCGCTTGATTTGACTACTGGCGAGAATCTGGAGCGCTTTTTGGAAGATAACGGATGTCTACCGACCGAGCAGGAGAGGGCGGAACGGGTTGAGGCTATCAAAACTCTCGAAATAGTTCTCAAAGATGCTACTTCCTCGGTTTCAGAAAACGATTCCCGATCCGGGCCTGCATTCGTGGTGGTCTCAGTCGGCTCTTATGGCCTCGGCGTCTGGACGAGTTCATCTGATATTGACTGCCTCTGCATTGGCCCATTCAGCTCAAAGACGTTCTTTGCCGTGGCTGTCCGAAGGTTGAAGCGAGCAACATCTTCAGGCATCAGAATCTTGCGACGAGTCAAAGCTAATTCAGGCTTCATGTTAGAACTGGAAGTCAATGGCATCAAAGTAGATCTCCAGTATTGTGCAGCGGCATCAATAGCTGAAAGGTACTGTCGATTCATGCCCGTTGTCAAAAAGGAAACTGCTAATTGTTAATGCAAGATGGCCTGAAGTTATGAAGCGCCCGGCCAGCGATCCGGCATTTGCTTTGTCTTTCCAGGCTCTTGCTAAGCTTAAGCCTGTTCGCGATCTATTTTACCTTCGACGTTCACTTCCAGATATGGTCCAATATCGGATGGCGCACTTATTCATCAAGTCTTGGGCCCAGGCACGAGGTATCTATTCGGCAAAGTTTGGATTCCTCGGTGGCATCCATATTAGCGTCCTCCTTGTGCCTGTTTGTAAAGCACTGGCTTACGAAAATGAAACTGTATCGCCTGCCGACATTGTCACCACATTCTTTCATCATTACTCGAATTTCGACTGGAAGAACTCAATGGTCTTTGATCCATTCTTTCACAAAGAATTGAGATATAACCGAACATTCCGAGAACCTCTCTGCTTGATCGGTTGGCATGCTCCAGCACTCAATACTGCTCCCATCGCATCCATCCCAACGGTAGCAACCATTGCTTCTGAGTTCACTCGTGTCAAAACCTTGTTGTCAGATGACGATTGTACCTGGGGCAAACTCCTTGGCATTGAGTCTGAGCGGTCTCTGGACTCAATGAAGTTTCCAGGAGCTGCAGAGTTTTTACATGCATTCAAAACATACATCAAGATTGATGCGCATTACTGGGGCCCGTCGCAGGAAAAGAGCGGCCGTTTCATCGGCTGGCTTGAGTCGCGCTGTGTTATGCTGCTAGTTGGTAAGGGTGTCCCTCTCACTTGGCAGGATGTATCAAGTTGACATTGTCTAGACATAAACAGGAAGCTGAAGCACCTACTCGCACGCATCTGGCCATCTCGTTTCTTGGATATCTCTGCTAGAGCAGAGACATCTGGCGCAGAATACCATGGCTGCTACCTCATTGGCCTTGCTTGGGACGACGACTCAAACAAAGAAGATGCTAGGGAGGTGGGTATGGCCATGCAGACAGTATTGCAGGAGTTTGAGGCGAGGATCCGCCGCGACGAAAAATACTACGACTCTCAGTTCTGCTGGATAAGTGCCTCCGCTGTACGCGCTCATGATCTTGGAGAGCTGGAAGTTGATCAGACTATATGGGGAGAATATGGGGGCGAGACGGATAACGACGAATCCGATGACGACTTGAACGAAGAGGAAGATTTTGAGGATGATGAGGAGGAATCAAAAGGGCAGAAGAGTGTAGGGCCTGGTTCTCGAGCTGCGGTGGTTGGCAAGACACCAGGGTTGGGCAAGTTTCGCACGGCTGCTGATGTGCTCAATCGACTCCGTTGGGACCCTAATTTCGATGCAGGCGACTTTATCATTGGCTATGAGGACCGCTTTCTCGGAGCTCGTGAAAGGGCAGTGGAGCAATGGAAGACCGAGCAGACTGACGAGGAGTTTATCCCACAGCACCGTATCCTTTACTTCAAGCGGAGGGAGGATAATGCCATTGTGTGGGAACGGCGGACGCGGATAGACGAGATCTTTGGCAGCGGTGTCAAGATTGATAGGTGAAGTCTGCAGATGACTTGTCAGAATCGAAATAAAGGTCCTCAAATCACAGGAGATATCGACACAGGAACATGGATCTGTTCTGACAGAGAAGTGGACTAGCGCGTCTGAAGTAAATTCGGTGTGCTGTGCAGATGCGAGATAGATGGATATAATGCATGTGGTAGATTAGGTAAATTACATTAGACTATGAATTGTATATTCATGCTGCGTCGGCTGGCGACCATCAATTTGGTTGAGTTCAATATCGGGCATCATTAGGTGATAAGACCCGAGCCAAGCCCAAACGTGCCCGGTCATTGCAAGAGACAGCATTAAGCATTGTCGCATAGTGTACGATAACCGTGTGCTATTGCCCAATAACGTTAAGAATGAGCCCGGTCATCGTCTTCGCGAGGCCAGGCAATTCAGTAATGCAGGAATCTCCGACGCCCAATACATACAGAAAATGCAAACGGTCGGTGGATGATAAGAGCTGAAAATGCCAGCCCATCAATGCACTGTCCAAAAGGGTTACCAGATGACAGCTGCCATATACTGGGAACCAGGATTCAGGTCCTTACTGGCGTGGCGCCAAATACCAGGAGATTGGACTAACAGTTGCATCACATGCATGATGACGATGCCCTCTATGGCTGGTAGTTGAAGGGTTGCTCTCACTACCGGCGCGACATGTGGGTGGTGAAGGAAGTATAAAGCTGTGCATGATGACGCGCTAGGTACATGGGGGGTGGGACTGTTTCATGTTTCAATCCATCCGTAGATAGAAGGCAGTAAAACTCCCCCCTGCACATATCTTCGGTCCCTCCCACATACGAGGTCACCTCGAATCGACATCCCTTCAGCCTCACTTTCGGGTTCACGGATGAGACCATCGTGGCATTGCTGGGTCAAATCCCTGAAGATGAACAAGTATAAAGCTTCCAGAACCGTTGATCGGCTCTTCTTCAGGTCTTTGAAGGAATAAGCACTTCATCTCAAGTTCAATACCTCCTCCCCCATACGAGCCAAGTGATTAACACAAAACTCCCACATACTCCCCAATCACCTCCACCATGACCGTTGCCGAATCTCAGTTTCTCACCAACAGTTGCTGTACTGCCTGTTGCAAAGCAAACGATCTCGGAACTCACGACTACTGCGGCACATGTCCCAGATGTCCCTCCTGATCGCCAGGCTGCAAGCCGCCAGTCACCCCTGCAATTACAGCAGACGATCAGAGAACTAAACGAGTTTTTTTTTTTTTTTTACTGTGTCGTTGCTCTCTTACCACCCTCGTTCGACTCCTGATTTGCGTGGTGCGACTCAGGGCTTTTAAAAGTCGCTCGGATTTGAAATTGGAATGATGATGGCGGTAAAAGAGGGGAAGATGGCCATAGCAGGCGGATAAATGCATTCTGGTTTCATATCCTGTACCTCGGGCAAGATCGGGGAAATCGTTTGGTTGGGCGACTCAAGATGGCGAAAAGGTATTCGATAATTATTTGGGTCGATCATCCTGAAACCAAGAGCAGGACTGCTGCTATACGCCGACCAGCAGTAGAAGTTGTCCCATCTCTCGGCGGCGTTTTTGGTCCATGGCGCCCAAAGATTCGGGGCTCGAAATACCCCATGTGCACTATGCTCAGGATGCCAAACTGGAAAATACAGCAGCAATGGAAGTCTTGTCATATTTGACGTACTTGCCTTTGCCCTTATCGATTTCGTGGTATCGGTCCCAGAACCGCTCGTAAAGAGGTTGCAATTTTTGGCGAATGTCCTCCCCAAACATTCGTCGGACTTCTCGCTCCATGCTGTACGATTTGTGTCGAGAAACCATGTCGTCGAATGCGCTGTTGAACTGCGTGAACTTCTCTTTGATCTTGTCTTTGTCTTTGCTTCCCAGCCCTTTGACGATCGAAGTAGAGTCCACGGGTCCGGAAGTTGGACGATGTGCACGGTTAGTGTGCACGGTATCGAATAGGTGAACGGAAAGGTCCTTGCAGACATCCGTATAGGCCTGTGTTGCGGTTCTGCGCCATTTGTCGAGAACGTCTAGCTTATTCTCCAGCAGCCCGTTCAGTTCTGAACTTTGAACCATTCGTCCGACGATGGTAACGCTGTTGGCTAGAAATACTCCAGCAACAGCTCTGCTCTTCATAAGGACACGCGACTTCTGATCCAGGCCAGAAAGAAGCACTTCGATGGTATCAGTACAATAATGCGCAAAAATCTCTTTGCCGTCTGCCCCTATGTCGAACGATGCTAGGCTTGGAATTGCATCAGTCGAGCGTCCGCTAGTCGCTGCGTTGGAGTTCCATCCACCGTCCCCTAGCGATATCATTATGCTTGAGATGGGGCGTAGAAAATGTACCATCGTCTGAAGGCGCTGCATTGTCTCCGACACGAGGGAGATCGGAGCACCATCCGAGGGTAACATCTGTAGCATACTGATCTTGCGCCTTGTCTCATCAAGGAGCTCTGCGAGGGACGACTTGGCGGTCTCTCGAACAGGCTTCAGGGCTGCAGCGAGTGCTCCTTTTAGTTCTCCTGTGCGGGTTTCAAGCTTTCCAGAAAGAGCTGAGATGATTTCAGTGATCTCATATGCCAGATAACAATCTGTGTTTAGGTGATTCTTGATGTGAGCATTGAGCTCACGCAACGTTCGGGCAAGCTCTGCCAGCGCTGCCTGGCAAGTTGACTGGAAGACCACGCCCCAGTCTTCGCGCGAGAAAACACTGCACACATTGTCGTATTCCGAGAGAAACAAACCCTCCATAGCTTGTGCATAAGTCCCCATACCGTTGGTACCAGCACGGTAGACAGCATCTGGGCTTTTCTTCTTGGCAGTGTTGACACTCGCGGCAGCAAGGTTTGCCAGGGATGTTGACAGGTACGGACCGCGTACCTCTGAGTATATATGGGCGAGCTCTGAGGATCCACTGTGGTGACTCTCGATGACATATGAATAGACCAGACCAAGTCGAGCTATCTTGTCCTGAGGCAGTGTTGGGAAAGGTTTGTCCTTCGTGATAAAGTGCAACGGCTCGACGGATCGAGGAGTTTCTGCACGCAGTAGAGTTTCGAAGTGATGTTCGAGCTGACTGTTGCCTGACTTGATCAGTCGTGATAAATCGGCCATCGTCTGTTGGTTCGCGCGCAAGTTGGATGCTTTCATCTCGTTCAGGGCATTGCCTAGACGCTTGATGGAGGCCAAGTAATTGGAGAGGCCGGCCTTTTCGGGGCCAACTCGAATGATCTGCTCTTCATCGTTCTTGCTATCTGCAGGTTGGCGTAATCGATCAATAGCGGCCAAGACTGAATCAACGTCTATCAAGCGGTTAGCCGCCAATAATGGCCAGATATAGAGTTGCTTCTTACTATTTCCCAGTATCTGCAGTCGCCTGGTCTCTCCGTTCAGAGGTCCTGCAACATCTTGAACGCTTTTCCCTGTTGTCTCCAGTCGGTTGAGGCACGATTGAATCTTCTTGGTCAATTGTGTCGTCTTTTCGAGTCGCGAATTGAGGACGTCAACCTCAGCCCTTGCTTCCTCATCTAGAGCGGTATGGGTGTTGCCAGAAAGTCCGACCGACATTATTCATGAATACCGGTGAATAGCATCCGATACCTAGTGGGGAGGCTTATGTGTTGTAGTATAGAAAAACACCTTATTGAAAGGTCATTAAGGTTGAGAGTTATGAGTGCTCCGTGTGGAGGACCATGGGGATCCCAGTATAGGCAATAGCCTACCTAGTCTTGGCGTATGCACCTCCCTCTTGAGAGCTAAAGGTCATTACGCAAACTAGACTAGCTCCTTTAAGAAAGTGTGTCTATTCTAGCCACACTTCAGCCACTTTTCATGCCCAGGGTCAGTAACCACTTTACGCGAAAGGAACGCGTTATCTGCAAGGGAGCGCGGAAAGAGCAGTAATTTCGAGCGGCCCCCTAGCAACGCCCCGCTGATTTACTTTCACCCCTCGATCTGATTAGGATTCCATATCGGCACCACTCTTGACCAAGTCGCTCATTGACTACAACAATTCAGAGGAAACGCCGCCATGGACTCTTTTATGCTTCAAGATGAAGGCGTGCGCGACCGCATACGCCAAGCGGAAGAATTCCTCGATCCCAGTATGTCCACCGCCCATTCGCCCAAAAGAGCTGTTGTTGTTCAAGTGCAATTTGTGACCGACTAACTCTTTTTTCGTAGACGACCCCCAAGTCCGAAGTTATCGATCCGATATCATTCTTATGCTACAGAAGAACCAGCGTCGATTGACTGTCAATCTCGATCATGTGCGCAATCACAATCCGGAGCTCGCACAGGGCCTACTCCAGCAACCTTTCGATTTCACTTTGGCTTTTGATCAGGCCCTAAAGAATATCGTCCAAACCATTCCCCAGGCGCGACCTGACCAGACCGCGAAGGACACCATCTATTACTGTGCCTGGGCTGGTAGCTTTGGCTTGAACGCTTGCAATCCCCGTACATTATCATCTCATCTCCTCAACTACATGGTCTCTATCGAGGGCATCGTAACTCGATGTTCTCTCATCCGACCCAAGGTCGTGAAGAGTGTGCACTACAATGAGAAGAAAGACATGTTCCATTTTCGCGAGTATCAGGATCAGACCATGACCAACGGTGTTACCACTTCGAGCGTCTACCCTCGCGAGGACGACGATGGTAACCCACTCATTACAGAGTATGGTTTTTGCACATACCGAGATCACCAGACCATCTCCATCCAGGAAATGCCCGAGCGAGCACCTGCGGGACAGCTTCCCCGTGGAGTGGACGCTATTCTTGACGACGACCTTGTCGACAGCGTGAAGCCTGGTGATCGAGTGCAGCTCGTCGGCATTTATCGAACACTAGGTAATCGCAATACTAATCACAACAGTGCTCTCTTCAAAACGATGATCTTGACGAACAATGTTGTTTTATTGTCATCAAAATCTGGGGGTGGTGTAGCGACAGCGACCATTACGGATACGGACATTCGTAACATCAACAAGGTGGCCAAGAAGAAGAACCTTCTTGAGCTGCTCTCGCAATCACTTGCACCCAGTATCTACGGCCACGACTACGTGAAGAAGGCCATCTTACTCATGCTTCTGGGTGGTATGGAGAAGAACCTCGAGAACGGTACACATCTGCGTGGAGATATCAACATTCTGATGGTCGGTGATCCGTCTACCGCCAAATCCCAGCTGCTGCGCTTCGTCCTGAATACTGCGCCACTCGCGATTGCAACAACGGGTCGCGGCTCCTCGGGCGTCGGTCTAACGGCAGCAGTCACTTCTGATAAGGAAACAGGTGAGCGCCGGCTTGAAGCCGGTGCTATGGTTATGGCTGACCGTGGTGTCGTTTGTATCGATGAATTCGATAAGATGTCAGACGTGGACAGAGTTGCAATCCACGAAGTTATGGAACAGCAGACCGTTACCATCGCAAAAGCCGGTATCCACACATCACTGAACGCTCGCTGCAGTGTTGTTGCTGCTGCTAATCCTATTTTTGGTCAATATGATCCTCACAAGGATCCTCATAAGAACATTGCACTCCCCGACTCTCTGCTCTCACGTTTCGATTTACTGTTTGTCGTCACAGATGACATTGAGGACACACGCGATCGGCATGTGTCAGAGCACGTCCTTCGTATGCATCGTTACCGTCAGCCAGGAACTGAAGAGGGCGCTCCTGTACGTGAGCAAGGTGGACAGTCCCTGGGAGTTTCGGCTTCAAATCAAAACGAGTCTCAGGGGCCAACTGAAGTCTACCAAAAATATGATGCAATGCTTCATTCTGGTGTCACTATCACTTCTGGCCGAGGCTCAAACAAGAAACCCGAAATTCTTAGCATACCCTTCATGAAGAAGTACATCCAATATGCCAAGACAAGAATCAAGCCCGTCCTCACACAAGAAGCTTCCGATCGCATCGCCGATATCTACGTCGGTTTACGAAACGATGAGATGGAGGGCAACCAGCGAAGGACCAGTCCTTTGACCGTCCGTACTCTGGAGACCATCATTCGTCTTGCCACGGCACACGCCAAGTCACGCCTGTCGAACAGGGTAGAGGAACGTGATGCGGTTGCTGCAGAGGGTATCCTGCGATTTGCTCTTTTCAAGGAAGTTGTTGAAGAATCGCGGAAGAAGCGAAGAAAGACCCAAACGGTCGACTTCGCATCATCCAGCGACGAGAGTTCCAGTGACGATGAAGATGAAGATGGTGACCTTCCCAATGGCACGCAATCAAACAGGTCGGCTTCGAGGGCTACACGCAACAGCAGTCGGCTTCAAGCGAGGGACGCCAGCGATACAGCCCAGTCCAGCAGAGAACCCGGTCTTCCTGAGGATGATTCTCAAACCACATTACGACGATCAAGCCGGCGAACACAAGACCAGTCACAATCGCAGACCTCGTTTGCATCGTCAATGCCTGCCTCTCAGTTGCCATCATCGAATCAGCTGGAGTCGCAGGATGGTGACGAGGACCTTGCCAGCGGTGCTGCTGCCCTGGCAATCGATGATACACCAATTAGCTCCGAGCGCTTGACAACCTTCCGAACAGCCCTTGGTCAGCTTTTAAACACAGATCTGTTTGAAGATGATTCAGCCGAATTGGAGGCAGTTGTAGAGGCAGTCAATAACAAGATTGGGAACCGCCGCGAAGCATTCGATAAAAGAGAAGCCACAAAGGCGCTACAGAAGATGGGAGAGGCAAACCAGATTATGTAAGTTTCCTTGTTACAGTTGTCCACGTGTTGACTTACTAACATTCATTTCAGGTTCACAGAGGGAGATCTTGTGTACAAGATTTAAAGATGGTAACGCGTCGGCAATACCAAGCGATCGACTGGCGTTGGGGAGAATTTTGGGCGCATCTATCGGTAGGCTTGGTACTACTTGAAGTTGGTAACGACACGGGTAATACGGGGTTGGTCAGTTATGTAGTTTATGATTGATGTCAGATGAATTAGAATCTCGCGAGATTTGGGCCAATCCTTTTCTCAAGGATTGGTCTTTGATCCGAGGAGTTGTGACTATTTCAACAGATACAAGTTTATGGTTGAACTGAAGTTATGATACCTTCAAGATCTCAAGCCCCAGAGGAAGAACAGATCAAGAACAAGAGAAACTCGACCGTTTCCCCTGCTACTGAAGAACTTCTCAATTAGTTTAGATAGCATATTCAAAAACAACGATTGGGTCTATAAATGGTTATTTTCTAATCAGTAGTCACACGTTCCGGCGATAATATCTTTTTTTTTGTTCACTAATAAGAGGACACCTTACGTGTGCATGGGCAGCAGCTGCGAGGTGCCCAACCCACCACGGACACCGCCTAAAGCAATCACGTACTTGCTCACTCATCCATTCTTTTGAAGCTCGGCTCTTTCTTTCGCTCTTAATAGTTTCGACCTATACGATTCCATAACTAAATGAATGTTTGCAATAGAGACACGGCAGTTACCAGCAAAAAAACGACCCTGGTATACTAAAGCTAATAAGCATTTGGACCCCTGTTTTACGATCCAATTCGCTTCCTTTCTCAACATCCCGACCGCAAACTCCACCAGCCGTTAAATATTTCCATTCCCGACCAGTGTATGAGCTAAAATTGTACAGTTCTGCTGCAGAACAGATATCTGTATATCAGACAGAGGCTTGATTTGCAACGAGTCTTTACCAGTTCCGACACCTGTCTCATCCTGTCACGTCCCTGGTTACTGTCATTTCTTTGTCTTCGTATCTCACCGTCGATATCAGACGAGAAGCCCAGTGTCTCAAACATCATGGCTGAACTAGCCGAAACGCCAAAAAATGAGCTGCCTGTTGTTAACAAGGAGGCTCTCGTTGTAGAAGAAGAAGAAGAAAATATAGATCAAACGAAATCCGAAGGTGCAGGAGAACGCACAGACGAAGATACAAATGCATCAGGCACTGAACCAAAAGCAGAACCAGAGGCAGAATCAGCAGCAGATAAAACTCCAGAACACCCACCGTTGGCCGTAATTAAGGGCAAGAACAGCGACTCATCAAGCGAAGAAGCTGTTCCAATCGACTTTGTCACGATGGGCATGTTTATAATTGGTGAGACAACCCAACAATCCAGCCAGCACATTTCTCTCCGAATTTGTTGTGTTACTTGGAGTAGATACTGACTTGGTTGACAAGATGATATCGACTTCATTCCACCAACTCCTCCCGTCAGAGACATCCTTGGCGGTGCTGGCACTTACTCGGCACTTGGAGCTCGCCTGTTCTCACCCCCACCCAAATCTGCCTCAGTTGGCTGGATTGTCGATCAGGGTTCAGATTTCCCGCCTTCTCTTGCGACGCTCATTGACAGCTGGTCCACCTCGGCTCTGTTCCGCCATGACGGGCTTCGGTTGACTACCCGGGGCTGGAACGGCTATGAAGGCACTGCCGAGAAGAGAGATTTCAAATATCTGACTCCCAAGAAGCGTTTGACGGCTCAGGATCTCTCACCAGCCCTTCTTCAGTCACGGTCCTTCCACCTGATATGCTCACCAAATCGATGTAGGGACCTTGTTTCCGAGATTACCTCACTTCGAAAGAAGATCGTCCCCCCAGAGACTTATACCAAACCCATCTTCATCTGGGAGCCTGTACCTGATTTGTGTACCCCTGACGAGTTGCTCAACTGCACCAACTGCTTACCTCTTGTCGATATCTGCAGCCCGAACCATGCAGAACTGGCTGGGTTCATGGGTGACAGTGGTCTTGATCCAGAGACGGGTGAGATTTCTACCGTGGCTGTAGAACGAGCCTGCGAACAGCTTCTCGCAAGTATGCCTTTGCAGTCATTCTCTCTCGTTATTCGTGCTGGCGAGAAGGGATGCTATATTGCGAAAAATGGAGGAAGAAAGCGAGGTCGTGACCCCAAGACGACCAAACGACGAAAGAAAGATTATGTGAGAGGAGGTCTGCAGCCAGATACAGATATGGAGGCTTTGTTTGCTGGTCTTCTCCAAGATTCTGATGGAATTGTGGCTCGTGAAGAGATCGAGGTTGATCCTGGTATTGAGAAATGGGTTCCTGCGTATCACACCGACCCATCCAAAGTGGTCGATCCTACTGGTGGTGGAAATACCTTCTTGGGCGGCCTCGGTGTGGCTCTGGCTCGAGGCGAGAATCTCGAGGAGGCTGTAGCCTGGGGTACTGTAGCGGCGAGCTTTGCCATTGAGCAGGTTGGTGTTCCAACGATTGGTAGAGATGCAGAAGGCCGCGAGGCTTGGAACGGGCATAATGTTGAGGATCGTCTACGCGAATTTCGCAAGCGTCTATGAATGAAATGAAACACTATACTATATATACTATGCAATCGGTTACAAGAATTATAGAATAATAAGAATAAAGAGAGATTTATTATTCCAGCTTCTTCCAACCATCAACTGAGATCTGACTGACCTGCATCCAATGTAATCCTATATAGATGTTGGGGTTTGGGAGAGGTTGTATGTAGCTCTATGCAGGAACTAGTTTCATTGTCTCAGCTTTTTGTTGTTAAGGGTCCATTCAATCGCGCTCCACTCAGTCATTCTAGAAGCTTGCAGGTTCGGATAAAAGTATTTTGTCATAAACACGAAGTTGTGGTATTTCGAAGAGGTGTTACTACACCATTACTCTCGGGAAATATGTGATGCTCGTTCCCAAGACACCTGTTTGGCATGCATGCAGGTACACATTTACTGGTTGAACCCCTCTGAGGTACAGAGTACAGAGTGCTAGTTTAATTGGCAACCAAAAGTTATTAAAACGCTCTCAATGAACAAATTCTCTACAGTTAGTGCCTTATTAGTATGGATGAAAGAGGTACTACAACCATGATGAGTAGGCGCTTGATTGCCCGGTTCCGGCGTTGATGGAATGCTTCTCAGCGTCTTACATGAACAAAACAAGCTGTTGTAGTCCTTATCCACCTTGGGAGGTCCTTAGGCTTGTCATGCCCCCTCTAGGTTAGTCGCTATTTAAGGCTTGACCCAATCCTTGGGTATACTTAGACAGTACCTATCTATGAGCGCTTTTTTACCTACTTGCATCAAGTATAGCCGGTGTACATTACCTACTGCTTCCCCTGTCCTAGAGTAGTCATCCCTATTTGGATCTTGAACCTCCTCGACCGAGCTCCAATCACCTCACCTCGTCTCATCTTCATGTCTGTTGCTTAACCCTCACTTAGTTTGCATAGCGAATAAGGAACAGCGTTAGCTCAATCATTAAGCTTGCTGTTTTCTTCTTCGATCATTCCATTTCGTCCTCCTTTCTTTTTTTAGCGATAGCTACCTACGACCTATGATCAGAGCTACTCGCCGACCTGTCGTCTTGCGCAATCCTCCGAAGCAACTATCCTGTTGCCTGAGCACATCGCTCCCATTCGATCAATTATTATTTAACGGAGTCCATAGCTTCAGCTCCGGTCGTTTCCAGCGGATCGCTTTCACTTCGGCTCTTCAACCATATAATAACTGACGGGCGATTATCCATCATGGCTGCCAACAGTCAGATGCATAACCTAACTACGCTTATCAAGAGGTAAACTATTTACGTTTGTTGCGTGCGCAGATACTGATAATCTTCATTCAGGCTTGAGGCCGCAACTTCACGTCTCGAGGATATTGCTTCTTCGACCGAGCCTCCTGCCGATGGCGCCGTCCTCAGCCAGACGATACCTTCACCTCCAAACCCTTCCTTGGCCGCTCCTCCGCCCCCAGCCGCTCCCGCTTCCAAAAACCCTGCCCCCGCTGCCGCGAAGCCTGAACCTGCCGTCGAGCCGCTGCCTGAGTCTATCGAGGAATTCGATGCTTTCCTGAACTCTTCTGTCGACAAATATGTGAAGCTGAGCCACCAGCTTGGAGGATTGGTCGCTGAGCAGGTACGCGCAACTATTGGAAGGATAAACGCAGACAACTTTCGTGAAGCAGGGGCTGATAACATACAATATTAGGCTGCGCTTGTCAAGACTGGCTTCCAGGAACAGCGCAAGTTTCTCTTGATTTCCACCAAGGCAAAGAAGCCCAACCTCTCTGGACCTGATCTGCCAGTATATGAGAGCCTCATCAAGCCCATCAATGAGGCTCTGATGGCTGTAACCGAACTCAAGGACGCCAACCGCCCCAGCCCTATGTACACGCAACTTAGCACCGTCTCTGATGGTATTATGGTTCTTGCATGGGTTACCATTGACACCCGTCCCTATAAGCACGTGGACGAGTGCCTTGGTTCGGCCCAATTCTTCGGTAACAGGGTTTTGAAGGAGCAGAAGGATAAGTAAGTCAGGCCATTGAGTTTAGATGATCACGTTTAACCAGATTGTTAGGGATCCCAAGCAAATTGAATGGGTCCAGAGCTTTTATCAGATGTTCCGCGATCTTGCTGATTATGTCAAGCAATACTTCCCAACAGGTATCCCATGGAACCCGAATGGTCAGCCTGCTCAAGAGGTCCTTAAATCCCTGTCTGGTTCTACACCTACTTCCGCTCTTCCTGCCCCGGCACTTGCTGTTGGTGGTGCTCCTCCACCACCTCCTCCCCCTCCTCCTGGCCCTCCACCAGTTCTGGATATCAAGACGGAGGATGCTCCTGCGCCTGCACAGTCTGGCGGATTCGGTGCTGTCTTCTCAGAACTCAACAAGGGCGACGCTGTTACCAAGGGATTGCGTAAAGTGGACAAGTCCGAGATGACGCACAAGAACCCTTCTCTTCGCAGTGGTTCGACAGTTTCAAGTGCCCAGAGGGGTAAGAGCCCTGCTCCCGGCAAGAAGCCTAAGCCCGAGAGTATGCGTATCAAGAAGCCAGCCAAGAAGGAACTTGAAGGCAACAAGTGGACTATTGTATGTTCATCCGCGAGACGCATTACGTCGCATTGCTAACTTATATCAGGAAAACTTCGAAAAGGAGTCCGAGCCAATCGAGATCGAGGCTTCACTTACACACTCAGTTCTCATCAGCCGTTGCAACAACACCACCATTATCGTCAGGGGCAAGGCTAACCAAGTCACTGTCGAGAACTCCACTCGTCTGTCCTTGATCGTTGATACCCTTGTCTCAACAGTCGATGTTGTCAAAGCCAACAACTTTGCTCTTCAGGTCATGGGCACCATCCCTACCGTCATGTTGGATCAGATCGACAGCGCCCAAATCTACTTCAGCAAAGAGAGCATAGGAACCAAGGTTTTCACCAGCAAATCGGCAGGCATCAACCTCAATGTCATCTCTGGCGAAGACGATGACTACAAGGAGGTGCCTCTGCCTTCGCAAATCTGCTCTTACTACGACGAGTCTAAGGGAGACTTGGTCAACGAAATCGTTGCCCATGCTGGCTAATTCAGATGATATCTTGGATCCGGATATGTAGGAGTAAGATAGGATACGATACAAATTTTCCGCCGTGTAACTATCTGGGCCCTGCATCACATGTATCTAGACGTGTACTGGCAACATCGGAGGTGAAGACACCTCATTTTAGATTTTTGAACTTTTATCCATCATCGGTTTGCATGTATGATCTATGCTTCCTATGCTAAAAACACGTCGCTCTGATATCTAGTGCCATCTATATGGCATCGCAC
Source organism: Fusarium burgessii (assembly GCA_002980515.1). Classification (NCBI taxonomy): domain Eukaryota; kingdom Fungi; phylum Ascomycota; class Sordariomycetes; order Hypocreales; family Nectriaceae; genus Fusarium; species Fusarium burgessii. The sequence goes on along the minus strand of PVQA01000471.1, from coordinate 53,185 downwards.
AAAAAGACGGTCAAGTCTAGAGTACATTGTCCAACAAAAACGCCATCGATCTGAACCGTGACAAAATGCCAACCCATTCAACAGCATAGGACTCCTTGCGTGTGAGAAATATGTTGTATGTATATCTAAAGTTTAGCCTTGGGTGGCTCAAGAGTAGGTGTGAGCAGCTCGCGCATATCGTTAGCTGCTTCGTTCAGGTAGTAGCTCATACGGTCGCTTCCTAGGCCCTTGGAAACAATATTGAAGTTGAGACTATCACTGTATTAGTAGAGTACTTTTTCTAATGGGGTTTTGGTGCAATATTTACCTGTTCTCGTTGATCATATAGGCAATACCGAAACCAGCATCGATGACCTGGCTCCAGCCGTAACCGTTGAAGAACTCAGAGCTGAGTTGAGAAGTGGACAAGTGCCATGAGCTGGAGTAGCTGTATGCGGGATCATTGTAGATAGCAGGAACCTCTTGACCAGGCTCAAGAAGCTTCTTGAGACCGAAAAGATGTCGGTCAACTCCCTTGCCATCGGAAGCGGCGGTGATGTATTCAACATGGGCATTGATGGCTTTGCGGAAGAGATCTACGCGTGTCTTGTCGTCGATGGAGGAATCGGACATGGACTTGACCCAAGCAACAGACTCGTCAGAGACAGTTCGGCAAGTCTCAGTACGTCCGAGTTGGAAGCGTCGCGTAGCAGCAGACTCATAAGTAGGTCGGCTCTTGCCATACATCTTGTAGTAGGCGAGCTGAATAACCATTTGAACATAAGCATCGGGAGAGCACTTGAACTTCTTAATAAGACCCTTTCCGTAACCCTGATAGGCCTGGACAGCAAGTTCGTGCTTGCTAATGACATCGTTGAAGTCCTGGGTTGCGCGATCAATCTCGCTCTGGACTTCCTTTGTGATATCAAACTTGACGACTTGTGGTTCAGGAAGGTTGGATCGGACGTTGGGGTCGGAGAAATCAAGCTTGTTTCCAAAAATGAGGTCGTTGACATAATCGTTGAGGCGATGAGTGGGAGTCCCATCCATCATGGAGTGCTCGCCCATGAAGCCAGAGGTTCCATTATCGTTAACAATGAACTGCAAAGGCTTGTCGTACCAACGGTTGGCACCATCACCGTGCCAGTACTGGTGAGCACGCTCCTCAAGTGTGACGGGCGCCGCATCATCAAGGCAAACCACGAAGGAAGATGACTCAATGGCCTCAAGAGCATCCTTGTTCTTAGGGCTGGCCTTGAGCAAAATGTCACGGGCATCAGTCCAGACATCTCTGTTCTCTGAGGTGAGAGCGCCCACAGCAGGAACGCGTTGGGCAAGCTCATAAACACGCTTGAATTGTTGCTCAAGCTCTGACGTGTTGAGCTGCTTTCCGTCAACCTCGTGTAGGATCTTGAAGAACTGGTTCTTTCGGATGGCGATGATGTGCTTGTTTTGTTCAGGTGAGAACTTGACGGGGTAGTCAGCTGGCTTAGCTGCAACACGAGAAGCGTTGAACATCCACTTGTAGCTGTCCATGCAGATGGGCAACTTCTTCATATACTCTGGCTCAAGGGTACCGGCGTCAACCTGCTTCTTGAACTCAAGGGCAGCTGTTGTGATCGCAGCAGCTCGCTTGGCGGGGTCTCTTCTTCGTCGGTCGTCCCGATGAGAATAGAAGTAGCTGACATAAGGGACGACGGGATCGCGGTATGAGAGATATGCTGCATCGTTCCACCACTCGTAAATCCAGTTCTTGGTGTTGGGGTCCTCGCGCTTGGCCACCAGCTTCTCCTGAAGCTTTGAGCCTACACCACCAGGGCGCACAAACTCCTCGACGGCCTTCTTGCTGGCTTCGAACTCGGCTGGGGATAGTAGGGGGTGGAGTGACTTGAGATAACGCTTTGCGGTCTCCTCGAGTGTCGGCACGGGCAATTTGGGAAGAGAGTCTTGCCATCGCAGCATGGGTCCTTTGGAGTGGTTCTCAACATAGCCTGTTCCATTCGCATCAGTACTTTGGATACAAATTTCAGAATTGGATGGAGAGTGCGCATACCTGAGGAGGCCGAGGAGCTGTTGGCTCGCTTGGTGGGTGCCATGATGAGAGATTGCGCCTGGTTTCAAATTGTTAGATCCTTTGTCATCTAGAATAGACGATTATGATGGTAAAGAATAAGTGAAAATGATCGACTTGAGTGGAAGCGCAATTATGATGTTTGTCTGTCATGGACCGAGCCGGGCAGGTGGAGCATTCGATCACAAGCAATCCTAGGGTCCTAGTTCCTGTCGCCCGCCAATAACTCGGCATCCATCCACCAGCGAGAGATAGAGAATAGCCGATCGATGGTCATGTCTTTCCAATAGTCGACCACATGTGAAGATGCCTCACTCATGAGGGCAAAAGTGCAGTTGTCATGATGATTGGGATGACTTACAGCGCGAGTCTTTGTGAAGTTACGGAAGCTGTTCCTGAGGGCGGGCGAACGGGCTGAAGTCAACAACATGGCCGACACTAAAGACAAAGGATCAAAGAAAAAGAAGAGTAGGAAACGTCGAGACGGAGATCGAAAGAGTTGGGGTAGATATGTATGCGACAAAGGTTGTCGGGGTGCTATATTAGAATAGCAATAGAGCCGGTTTCGCACACAACGCTTATTGCTCTGGCCTCGGCTCAGAACACGGCAAGCTTCCAGAATGGAGTCAATCGTAGAGTAGGGACAAGGGTGACTAGATTGGATAGGATAGACAGGACAGGACGTTAGTCGAGACTAGGTTGTTATGGAGTAGCTAGTTGACAGCCAAATGCGACTCTTGCTTGTGACCGAGACGTCACCCGGGCCCCTCAAAAGCCTTGGGCCGAGGTACGAACTTCAAGGGCCGACGGGACTGGGGCAGGGGATACAGTTCCCATCCAATCGTTTACCCGCTAAAGGCCTGTCTAGATCCACCCATCTCCGAGGCAGTCACTTGAGCCTCTTCTGGAGAAATAACTACTTCCTACTTACTCCAATTTGACTACCAATGTTTCAACTACAAGATTGGAGAAGTGGAAGCACTTGCTCGTATAAGTCAGATTAATTCCCGCATTTTAGTTGCTCACATGTCTAGTCATCCTCTGTCGAAAACCTTTGATTATGATATCACCACAATTAGAATCAGTGTTAAAGACTCGTTCTACCCCAGTTTTACTCATTCGTGGGGAAGTGGAGAGCTCGTCACCTCCATGTTGCTTCTTCCTTTGGTCCATTGCCATCTTCCAAAACTTGAAATTGTCATACAGGATATTGGCAACGTCGACAAACAGTAAGTCTTAATACTGTACATACATACTGTCTCCTCCCCGTTGGTCCGATGACGGATGTGATTCCTACTGACACACAACAAACTGTACTACTTGATCAAACTTGACTCAAAACTTGATGCTTTCTGTGATTCGTATTGCAAAAACTGCAGATCTCGACTTACAATCTGACAGCCATGGATTACACAATGAGAGGAATCAATAGCAGAGAGCATAGCAGCTAACGTAAAACATTCCAATTCGCCAATTCACAACCCAACCGGTCGTTGACCAAATAATTTCAGTAGCAACAAAAACCACAAAGGCATCTATACCACCCATGTACTAGTACATCCCTCCATAGAAGACTATCAAATTGCACGTCTTTGTGTCCACCCGTGGCCAAGTCATTTTTGAAGAATCTCCCATGTTGATGTCCCTGGCCAGTGATTGTGAGATTGCTGCTGAAGGATGTGCCCCCACCTCATCCATCACATCTTAAGCAGCATCAAATGAGCTTATATTAGGTGACGAATAGTGGCGAGGCTTTAAATTGGGGACGATTCCGGTACTTCATTCCCTTGTACCAACCAGACGCCATGACTTTGATTCCAAGGGCCCGAATGGCGCTTTCCACTATTTCGATATGGTGTTAACTTCTCTCAATTCTGTCTTTCATGCCTCGTAGCTCTTGATCTGGCCGTCACTGCTAGGAGGGGGAACAGCCTGCGCGCCTGGGACTGCCTGGAAGCTGAACCTGTCGCCTTCGCTCATGGCTTCTTGCGCAAGTCGCACGCCTTGTTCACCTCCAACCGCCGCCGCGGCCTTTAGACCCTCTTGCACTTCCCGAACTCTGCGACGGAAGGTCAATCGATCGAGGAAGAGCTGCTGTCTTGCCCGCTCAAGCTCTCGTCGCTCCGCACGCAGGACAGCCTCCATTTCGTCGAAGTACTTGAGCTTCAATTCGAGTTTTTGTAGTGTCACATTTGAAGCAGCAGATACCAGGCGAGTCATCTCACGTTCTTCATGAGATGCAAATCCGGCAGCCCTAGCACCTATCGAAGCCAAAGGAATAGAAGCAAGAGCATTTGTCTTTGTAGTCGTAGTCGTTGTTGTGGTCGTGGTCGTCGTGGTCTCTTGTCGAACGTCGATATCCATCGAGCCACTCTTGGGTTTGCTGTCACTGTTGGCCGGGGAATCATCATCGGCCTTGTCACCGTCGAGCTGCTTTCGGAGCTTGCGCTTGAGCTCTTCGGCAGACTTGCTTGCGGCTGCTGCTGTGCTGGCGGGGTCCGCCAAGCTAGCAAGGAAGCCAACGACAGACATGACAGGATTATCAACTTGGCTGAAGGGAAGCTGACCCTGCTGAGGGCCAAGCATAGACAAACCAGTCGGGGCATTGATGGGAGCCTCGGAGTCCAAATACTTCTCCTCGATATCCAATTGCAGGAATTGGAGAACACACTCTTCTCGTGTGCGGGTACCAACATGCTCTGCAATCTCACCCCAGTCGTCGTCAAATCGTTCGAGGCCTTCAAGGAGTCGCAGAATCTCGGCATCCGTCCAGGGAGCATCGCGGTCCAGAGTCGATGTGTAAGTGGGGTTCTCCATCTTCACATACATGTTGCTGTTATGGTTGGCAGGGAGGCGACCCTCAGTGAAGCAGTTAGGGCAAAGGTCATATTTGGCCTTGGGGTTGGCATCTGTATGGTTGCTGTGATAGTATATCCGAGTACAGTCATTGCCGCACTGATGGCAATGGACCTTGGCGATGGGAGTCTTGGTGGCATCCTCGGCACCAGGTACGCCATTAGTGGCTGGTGTCTCACCGTTGGTCTTACCCTCAGTCTTGCTGATGAGGGTATTCTTAGCATTGGCCTCATAAATGTTTCGCCCAATCTCAAGGTTCTGCTCTCCCTTGGCCGGAGCGGCAGCAGCGGCCTTCTGGTCAGTATCCTGGCTCTTCTTGCCTTCCAAGACCACAGGGTCCGCAGAAGGCTGCCATGCCTGCAGACCTCGGGGAGTATCGCATATGATCTTGAAGTGGCCAGTAAAAGGTGGTCCAACGTGAGATGGACGTTGCTCAGCATCGACCTGCCGGATGTCAGAAAACACAAATACCAATGCGACAGGCACCTTACCTGATAGTTGATCAAGCCCCATTGCTCCAAGAAAGCGTGGACGCGCATGATAGCGCAGACATCACCAGCCAAGTTTCTGCGGCAAGCTGTGACTGTCAGATATTCGACAGGGTTGAGACGATACGTGTTGATCATGAAATCGCGATAATCCTTGTAAACAGCAGGTGTTTTGCTTCGGTTGCGGTTGTTGAAGAACTCGGCCATGGCTTTGCGCTCGATTTCGTGAATAGCGTTCATGTCGAACCAGGTACTATAGCTCGGAAGGACAATCGCGTGAGTCTGCGCAATGAGATGGTCGCGAGCAGCCGACTCAACTCCCTTTGACTTGGGTTCTTGACCATCGGTAACAGCCGCCCCATCTTCCTTCGTCTTGGCATCATCGGTAGGCGCATCATTCATCTCCTCATCACCTCGAGCTGGATGTTTCAGTAAATATTCCATCATATATCAAATAGTTTAATTACCTGGCGCAGGAGTAGTGCTATCCTGTTTGATGTTTGATTCAGTAGCCAACCCCTCGGACATCTGGATGTCTATTTCCCATGAGCATCATGTTTCAACGAGGGAGCAGCAATCGCAATGCGCACATACCTTCGCTATCGCCTGCGCCTGATTCTGGTTGTAGAGGAGGCTGTGCGAGGATAGGGTTGCTGTTGGGCGAAGCACCGTTGCCGGGCGAGCCATAGGTGGCAGAGTCGTCCATCTTTATGGTTACCGCGATCAGACCGCGATCGATAGTTCAAGATGGCAATTCAATCGGGCGCGCACAATCAGATGATTGTGCGATGGTTGGCGAACAGAATTATCGTGAATCAGAGCGATGATTATTCGTGCGTCGTCAGGAATTCGATGTCGCTAGCGTCGTGATGTTGATGGAGTCTGGCGATGAAATGGGTCGCGTCTTGGAGAAATTTTGGCGCGAACTGACTGGCCTCAGCTTCGTGACATTGGGACGCGCAGTTCCAGGGGGGAGCTGCATCACGTGGTGCATGCATTAGCTAAGCATAACGCACTGACCAGTTATCTTACAGCTCATTAACGAGATCGAAACATTGACACTTGAGTGCTCTTTGTAGAAGCAATTAAAGAAATCTTGATACTATTTTGAGATCTCTCGATCGATAAGGTTGTGTTCGCCAATGGTTTTAGCTGCGAAGTCAGTGAATTTCTAGGATATCAAAGTACCGGCTAAGGCCCAGCGGTGGTTTCTACGATACAATGTACTACACTCCATAGGACGAACTCAGATTAACAGAACAAGCAGTTCGTTCGTGTTTGGACTTGCTTTGTAAAGACTTGTTGCCATTCATTCTTACTCTCTATGGGCAGACCAAGAGCATTTTATGACATTCAAGCTGTCATGTGAATGAATGGATATCATCTAAACCGATTCGGCATTTCAGTCCACATGCCGTCGGTTCCCGGTTTGGCCGATGGCGGCGGTAGAGCAAGCGGCCTCGACCTCGGGCCGTTAACAACCGTCGCCGACTTAACCTACCTACATCACTCTTTGAGAGGGCAGCTGAATTGCCATCATCACCACTCAATCACACCCTCACGATGCTTCCGACCGCAAAACGAGTACTAGCACAGAGGGCCACTGGCCTTATGGCGCGCGCGCACGCCTATAGCCTCGGCGCACAACGGCAGCGCCTGGCATCTACATTGGCTATTCTCGAACAGAAGGACGGTGCACTCAACCACAGCTCATTGAGCGCCTTCACAGCTGCGAAGAAGTTGGGTGGAACAGTACACGGTTTTATAGCTGGTAACAACATCAAACCTGTGGCTGAGGAGATTGCCAAGGCTGAGGGTGTTGAAAAGGTTATTGCTGTTGATAACAGTGCATATGAGAAGGTTGGTAGTATAATCCATAAATCCCAATTACACCGGCGCGACACTAACTCTTGAATAAGGGTCTCCCCGAGAACTTTGCTCTTCTCCTGGTTGAGAATATCAAGAAGGGTGGTTATACACACGTCATCGCGGGCCACACTGCATTCGGCAAGAGTGTCATGCCTCGAGTCGCCGCTCTGCTCGATTCGCAACAGATTTCAGATATCACAGCCATTGAGAACGAGAACACATTCGTCCGTCCCATCTACGCCGGTAACGCGATCGCCACCGTCGAGTCCTCAGACTCTGTCAAGGTTATCACTATTCGAGGAACTGCCTTCGCCGCTGGTCCCCTAGAGGGAGGTTCCGCCACCGTTGAGGATGGAGTCGACTCCAAGCCCGAGTCTCCTACTGAGTGGGTGTCAGAAGACTTGGCCAAGTCAGACCGTCCCGATCTTTCGACTGCCAGCCGTGTTGTGTCTGGAGGTCGTGGTCTGAAGTCCAAGGAGGAGTTCGACAAAATCATGCTTCCTCTTGCTGATGCTCTTGGTGCCGCTGTTGGTGCCTCTCGTGCTGCTGTTGACAGTGGCTATGCCGACAACAGTCTGCAGGTGGGTCAAACAGGCAAGGTCGTTGCTCCTCAATTGTACATGGCCGTGGGCATCTCGGGTGCTATTCAACATCTCGCAGGTATGAAGGATAGTAAGGTCATTGCTGCGATTAACAAGGATCCCGATGCTCCCATCTTCCAGGTTGCCGATGTCGGTCTGGTGGGTGACTTATTCGAAAAGGTACCGGAGTTGACTGAGAAGGTCAAAAGCTCCTAAACATCTAGATGTACAGGGTGTGAAGTACAGAGTGATGTAATATACAAACAGTTAAAGTGTCCGTCTCTGGTATTATTCGAGGACAGACAACATGTCATCCGTGCTTGTGAATTTTTCTCTTTCTTTACCATTCTTTTGTCCGCGCTCTCGTTCTGCGCGGTCAATTTTCCGCCAGTCGTCCCACGCAACAGCTCGGCATGTCGATGGCCCAGCATGATGTCTCAAGCCTTCCCAACCAGTCACGCTGTCATGAGCTAAGGCATTCAGAAAAGGACCTCCTGATAACCAGTCGTGAACAATCGCATCACCTGTTGTAAAGGCGTCCTGCATAGTAGTTGCGATCACTCCGGTTGGTCCGTTCTTGACCCAACCGGCGCAGTATACTCCGGGAACCCTCTCGTTGTGAGCCCCTCCAGCGTGTGTATCTGAGACCATCCTCGTCACTCTACCAAGGCCATCATTGTCGACAACACCGCGACGATCATCAAATTGGATGCCGAGTTCCGCAAACCCAAGCAGGGCGACTGATTTGTACCCAACAGAGCGGAAGACAACATCAGATGGCAAAATGGTTGTCTTGCCTGTGGCTTTGACAGATGACTTGGGGTCAAATGGTGACGCAAGTTCTGTAATGTCGAACTCAGTACTTGCCACCTTAGAATGTGCATCCTGATTTCCAAGAAAATGCTTTGGTGAGAGACAGCTATCCAAAGACCATGACTTTGACGCTGTCTCATGGGGGGTGGATGAGCCCTTCACCAGTACTTCCATGAGTCGTTTTGAGGCACGCGGTAGTGTCTTGAGATCTTCAGGGATGAGAGATCGATTGAAGGGTAGGAACCCTACGTCTTTTAGCTTCATAAGCTCTCGCACCTCTTTGATGGTGAATGAAGCCTGTCATATATTAGCGTGTCAAATATCAAGCCATCAATCGTTATCATACCTGCATCGGCCCTCTTCTCCCCACTACATGGACTCTCTTAACCTTGCTCCTGGATAGCGTCTCAAGTGCCTTTTCTGTGATGTCCGTTTTCCTGAGAATATCAACATCCTCCAGAAGCATTCGTGCGACATCAAGAGCAACATTTCCTTGGCCAATGACGACAGCTTCCTCAGCTTGTGAGAGGTCCAGGTCTAGGTCAGAACATCCAGGTAGACCGTTGTACCATCCTACAACTTCGCGCGCTGAATAAATGCCGCTCAGTGTCGACTCGCCTGGAATGCCCAGTTTCTTGTCTTCGGATGCTCCATACGCGAAAAGTACAGCATCATAGTGCTGCATAAGGTTCTGCAACTCTATTGTGCAATGCTTGGGAGAGTGGCCAGGATGGCCAATAGAGACATTCCCAATAAATGTGAAATTGGGTTGTGATGCAATCTCATCGAACTTATCTTGGCAATTCTATATGACTGTGTGAGTGTTGTGGTGTTGCTAATTATTCTATAGGGTAACCAACCTTGACCTCGGGATGATCTGGAGCAACACCATGGCGAACCAAGCCAAACGGTACTGGAAGATTCTCATACATGTCAACTTTTACTCCGGGTACTTTTCCCATTACTCGGTAGGCAGTGTAGAATCCGGCTGGTCCAGAACCTACCACTGCCATACGGAATGGGGCATCTGGAGATCGCGAGCTTTGCCGAACCGTTGAGGAGAAATGACTAGAAATTAGACGAGAAACCCGTGGAATTGTGCTCTGGCGACCGGAGCGCCGCGCTATTGACAAGATCATTTTTATGGCAGATGATAATCAATCTTGCAGTAAAAGAATAAAATCGCAAACCAACAACTGAGAAGTGACTCTTTATCCATTCAAAGAATAACGGGTCTATCTCCGTCATGACCGACCGAACCAGCCTTGGTCAGGGCCCGACCTCCGATGCGGCGTCTGGGCGTACAGAATGCGGCAAGCGGCGCGTTGCTGAGCCAACACGGACCGCCCCATGTACACAAGTTTCGTCAGAGACATGCGACACCATTGTTCTCAATCTCCAATCCAAGACCCTCTCTCGGCTCCCCAGTTTCTCGGATAACAATCTCATTCTAACGACTCGCCTGCCGTGCGTGATCAACAAACGAGTCCCCGCCATATTGTCTTCATTCCAGCACAAGGCGCATAATACAACCAGCAATTTACTTTTGCGCATCATCAAAGCGCACCGCGCTGCGACTACAGACATGGCTCCGTCGCAAGCGCCTTTTCTTTACAGCGCTGTCCGTAGCGACTCGCGCTTTCCGGAGCCCAAGTTTGATCCCAAGGCTGTCACAAGAGCAAGCTGGACACCTCCTAAGCCGAGAAAGAAGCCTGACGGACCGCTCGTCACTTTCAACAGACACCCTGAGTGAGTTACCATGGCATAACCTCAGCGCCGGGTCGCAACGCTAACTATTTTTCAGTATGCATGAAGTTCTTACCTATAGAACAAATGAATATGCCTCCATGAGCCCGCGCAGCAAGAGCTTCATTAAATGGCTCCGACATCTACAGTCTGCGCTGCGCGTACTGCAGTTGGTAGCAGCAGCAGGACTGCTTGTGCTGATGATCCTGATTGACAAGGTGGGCAGCCTCGAAGGCTGGGTTATGAGAATTACTGTACGCACCCGATCCCCCACCGTGCTGCAAGCTGTAACTGACATATGATGGTAGCCTGGCGTGGTGATAGTGCACTGCATCTATGGAATCTACCACCTCTCTCGTGACGCTGCTGGACGCTCGCCTGCATCTTCTGCATCATATCAGCTCTTTAGCGGTGTCACTGATCTCGGTGTTGCACCTCTCTATGCTTTTGGTGCCTTGGCAGTGCGCACCAAGAGTGAAGCGTGGGTCATGCGCGCTTTCGACCCATCGCTCTTGTCGACCTTCAAGCCCGTTCTTTTCTACACCTTCGTCTCAGCCGGTGGTCTCCATGTTATCAGCTTAGCGATTGCCAGTTGGCTGGGCTTCATGTTCCGCAAGATCAGCTTGATGCCCCCCGATATGAACCCCCTTGAAAGCCACTTGACTGCTCGACCAAAGCACAAGAGGAACAAGTCATCGGTGATGACCGCCAGCACCATGGATAGCGATGCCCGCATGTCAACGCCACGAAGTGCCCAACGAGATTCTATCGTGCCCCAAGAAGGTATTCACGACAACATTGAACCACCGCGTGCTATTCCTTTCACTCATACCCGCAACGGATCGAGCACCACGATCGGAACTCGAGACTCTCGTACCAAGTTCCCACCACCTCCACAGTACCAAAGGGGCCCTGGAAGCCCTCGTCGTGAGCGTCGTGATTCTGCTGCTTCAAGGGCGACTACACGCACTACTGCTACTCGTTCAATCTACCATGACGCTTACAGCGAAATCCCCCTCGACGATCACTCTGGATCCCGCCCGTCTAGCAGCTACAATAGCCACAGTCAACCTCGCCCGGCCAAATTTACTGAAACCTGGATGCCTACCGATTCGCTCATCTCTCGAACAAATCAACGAAACCGTGAAATGGAAGCGGCAAAGACAAGTGCTGCGAACCGCGAGAACAAGTCATATGAGGCATTGGCTCAGCGATACGCTCACGATGATTCTGATTCCGAATATGGTGATGAGAACAACCCGACTTACGATCTTGGTGTTGATGGTGATGAGCTTCGACCTCATCCTCTTCGCCTAAATCCTCCTGCCGCACAACATGAACGCAAATTCCCCCCTCGGGCCAAGACGCCTTTCTTCCCATTCAAGAACTCATTGACTGATATCAGCTCAAACGCGAGACGTGTCAGCGCGAGCAGAGATATTGCTGATGAGAAGCCAGATATGACTCCCCGCAATCGACAGAGCTCTATTCAACCAGAGTCTGAGTTTTACGCGAGGTCATATGGAGAACTTCAGGCTGCAACTCCCCCTATTATGGTCGGCAGCAACAACCGCAAGGTCTCCACGGGTAATGACTACAACCAGAATGCTTCAACGGCATATGGACGACGTAATGTCAGTGGCAAGATGGTGGAGGAAGGTCGAGCGGCAGGGAACCGATATTCCTTTCTTGACGGACGCAACCCGCTCGCAGAAAGGAGATGAAATTTTGAAACTATATGTTTGAGTGTTGTTTATGATCTTAATGTAGGATGCGTCAAGTTTGAATGTTTTGTAAGGACAAGGTTTGAGGGACATGGTAAGATATCCGGATATGTAGTTTATTAGGTAGTTTTGGTGTTTGATAATACAAAAGTCTTAAATCATGAATTCCTCCCACATCTTATTGTGATCGAACAGCACTATTCGCCATTCAAATAGGCCTGCCAAGACACCGATGGACCCTGGAAGTTGTCATTTCTGAACCCCTTTGCGTCCCACAAGTCCAATTGACACAAGTGCCTCATTGTTGGACGCCCGTGAGGGCAGTTCCAAGGCTTGTCTAACTCTGCCATATGCCGCACAAGCGTCTCCATTTGCCCATGCGTCAAAGCCTTCCCAATCATGACGCTGCTGCGACATGCTCTAGATGCAAACATTTTCCTCACTTTGGAGGGACGGGGTATATGTTTCGATTCGGACGATTCTTCACCAAGCAGTGCTATTAACTCTTCGAGGTCGGTGATCGAGAAAGTCACCTCACGACTCATGGGAAGCGCCAGCACTTCGCATCTTGAGCCCACAGGTTCATCTCCGCTCATATCAACATGGACCTTGAATCCATTAGCCTCAATGGCAGGGATATTTTGTAACACAATTTCTTCTTCCAGCGCTGTCAACTCGAGCCTTTTCGGGTGGACTAGTCGTTGAGACTGTACTGTTTGGATCTCTTGCAATCTTTCAAAGTTATACTTCTCATCTGTTGCGTGCTGGTCAATGATGAACAGCTCATTCTTCTCAGCTACCTCCTGATCCTCCTCTGACCTGATATTCGCTGGACGGATTGCGATGATGAAACCCATGTTGAATTGCCCAGCTATTCTCATTCTTAAGAAGTCCTTGCGAGCTATAGTGAGAGACAGCTTCTCCTCCGCGTTGGCTGCAGCAAGATCTGTCACTTCATCATCGACAGTCGTAAGGTCTTGGCTTGGACTGAGGCTGCTCCTCCAAGATTCCATCCCAAGTTTAATGAGACTCTCGTCTGTTCTCAGGTATTGGAGTAGCTGAGCTGTAGATTCTTTCTTTCGTACACTAGACTTGAGAGATTGAGTCTTCTGCTCAGTCGTGACGGTTTCGCCTGGCAACGGGACGGGTGAACTATCATTTGATTCCCTTTGTTCGCCTGGTCTTTCAGCCTCGTGGACCGGAGTGACTGGCTCGCTGACAGCGTCTCCATCGTTGTTGGGTTCAACTGTCAGATTGTCGCTGTTTGTCTCTGCGTCTTCAGATTCCGAGATCACCCCACCATCAGAACCTTCGGCCGCTTGCTCTTGACGGAGTGCTACCCCCCCATTTGTCGTATTGCTCCCAGCTGCGTATATCTGTGTCAAGCGGCTACCGAAGGAAGGCTTTGGTGGATCGCCAACCTCCATTTCATCCTCAGAAACAGCCGCAGAACTCTCATGAGCATCGGGAGTGCTCGCACCGTCCTGTATCATCTCGTCGCCAATAAATATCGTAGCGGTCTCTGGTGTTGCCTTTCCCCGTGGTGTTTTCACTGGACTATTGTGTGAGCTTCCTCCCTGTCCACGTCTTAGTGGTTTCGTAGCAGGAATTTGTGGTTCACTTTCAGGCAATTCTGAAGGCATGTTTTTGGCGGGAGAAGGGATAGCCTTTGCGGTACTATTTGCCTTCAGCTGTTTGTTGAAGTCGCGTACAGGCAGTGGCTTGCCAGCATCATTTTCATCACTTTCTGACGAGAGCGAAGGGCTCCTGACAAAAAGGCTTGGCTCTTCTTGCATAGGAGAAGACCGTACCGACCGAGTTGGCTTCTGTGCTGAAGTCGATACTGCGCTGCCTCGATCCTTTGGCCGCGTTGTTGCACCCCTCTCTACCCAGCCACTGATTAAATTTCGACTGGTGATGTTTTTCTCCAGTGATCTTGATCCGCCAACTCTCCTTACAGCGCCAAGAGGCACATTGGAAATGGGGCTGCTTTCGTCGCTATCTTCATCCGATTCGACATCAGGTTGAGAATCATCCAGGGGCTTCTTAGGAGTGATAGATAGTGGTCTGAAGGGCGTGTTGGTGTTGGGCTGCTTCTCAGTGCGGTTTTTAAATGACAAAAGCTGAGAAGTAGGAACCGAGTAGTCTTGAGAGTCGAAGAGATCTGTGAGAGAAGCCCGCAAGTTGTCAAGAAGTTGGTTTTGATCATGCAATAATATACTCCTCTTATCCGGACTAACATTGACGTCGTACATGTGGGTATCAAGCTGAATATCTGCCAAAATAAAAGGAGCCTGTGAGTTGTTGTAAGACTTGTACACCTCGTTGAATGCCTTTGCGAACTGGGGTAAACCACATGGTCTCCCGTTCACGAAGAACATCTGGCGATCTGGGGTTTGCCGTCCGTCGCCGTGAGAAGGACGCGAAACATGGCCAACAATACGGACTTCCTTAGAGTTTGACTTATTTTTCGGGTCAATTTGCAAAGCTGAGCCGCTTGTAGAAGGTTGCATTTCCAGAGTCAAATCGAGTGGTACCAGAACTGTCATCGTCTTTGCCCCAAATATGTTGATAATATTTTCTCTTGTTGTTGGATTACCCTTGGTCGAAAATAGATGGATTCTTTTCCCTTTGGTCGGTTGCTGAGATACGGAAAATTTGAGATTGGTTTGGATACAAGCGTATTGGCCAAGGAGGGCGATGACTTTGTTCCACTCTCGTTTTATGTTTCGCTCAAGCTCGCGACGACGAACAGGTAGATTGTGGAAGAGACGCTCAACTGAAACGGTTGTGCCTTTTGAGGCTGCCACGACTGCAGTTCCTTTGAGCGCTCCTGATGGCTCGAAGCTGAGCTTGGTCCCCTTAGGAGCTTCACCCTGCTGGCAAGTCGTGATGCTCACAATGGACAAAGCACATAATGAAGCTAGTGCTTCACCGCGGAACCCAAATGTTTCCAATGTGGCTATATCTGAGTATGAAGAGAGCTTTGATGTATGGTGCTTAAGAGCCACTGATGGATAGTTGGCGGGGGCAATGCCAGACCCATTATCAGCCACCTCAATAAGATCAAGTCCTTGGTTTTTGAAGCGAACATCTGTTAGAAGCCAAGTTAGAGTACTCCGGGTATGGTTGTCGACGGATGAATTGATCAGAGCGATCCAGTGCTTACCTATGCTTGTTGCCCCAGCATCAACGCTGTTCTCAACAAGTTCTTTCACAACAGAGCAAAGGTCGACAATAACCTGGCCGGACTGGATCTGATGAACCTGTGAAAGTTAGTAGAAGGATATGAGAGGATATGAAAGGTAAAGTACCGTGCGTCCATCGATCTGTTTAATAGTTGCCATGCTACCTTTTTATAGATTCACGCAGGATTCTCGAACACAATACAGACAACGCGGTTGAGGGCGATGAAACCTTTTTAGAATTATGATTGTGACACCATTTGAAGGCTGCGGAAAGATTGTAGCTTAACGTGACTTTGCGGGTGTGCAGATAGAAATTTGAAGTCAAAATGAAGTACTTATTTGCTTCGTCTATCATTCAACATGAGATGAGATGCCCTGTGAATGAATACAAGTTGGATGAAGCTCCTACAGGGGTCTGGAGTGGATACAAACAAGACCCTGCTAACCATTTACAGAAAAGGGTTCTTTCAGTTATCACATATTCTTTTAGCGGGGTACTGATGCTCATGATTGGACAAGGCGGAAGGAAATAAAAGAAGACGTTGACAACTTCAGTACTGCCCGAAATGATTCTGAGGTCAGACGGATGCTTCAACCTATAAAATCTCATTTCTGTGTCGTGTCCCTGCATAGGAAGGGTGGCACTGCATTCTAAAGATCCCGCTATGAGCACAAGCCTGCAAGATTTCTAAAAAAAAAAAAAAAAAAAAACGAAATACAGCTTTGAGCTTGCAGTATGGTCTCAACGTGTTAGGCCAGAAGGAGAGTCAAAGGATTACCATAGAGGTTTGAGGACTCCGGGCCTTGACTTTACTTTGGACGCTTTCGAGAAGAATGACGCCAGATGCAGATAAGGACTGTGTGCCCCCAGCCTTCCGATATTAATAATCAGCCGTTTATGTATGTGTATATCTCAAAAGACATTCATTGGATCGTATGGTCAAGGACCAGATGGAGAATTGGAGATAAAAACCACTTAGGAAGCGGCTCCACAAACGAGAACCCGCACCAGCCGATTCTTCCTCCCAGTTTCGATGGGCAAGACATGTCAAGTTTTCAGTTTTCCAAGCTTTTTGGCCCGGAACCAAGGAAGCTATCACCAGCCCAGACAGAAGACGTGCTTGGTGGACGGCACTACTTACAGCCTAACGCGGAACTAACGAGGGAGAGGCGTTGACGGTAGGCTGCGGAGCTAGGGAAATTTGTGAGCTGTCGTGCATATGGGGTGACAGTAACGGAGTTGGCTCTTATCTTGATGGCCAAGCAGCAGCCGCTCAGATGGTCGATGAAGCCTCTGTGACGCTACCCGAGTCGATTTGCGTTAATCGAAAGGTTGGACAAGATAGAAAAATTTTTGTTCTCATCGGACTCGGCAGTATCGGGCTGTAAGAGAAATTCAGACACGAACAGCCGTATCCGTACACATACTAGCTTGGCTTCATAAATGATCCTTCAGAAAACGTTTGACGAGCCTGTAATTAAATATCTGCAGGAAATCCCTGCCACGAGGCAGTGACAAGATGAGGTGTGAATCAGTGTGATGACCAATTCCCTGTCAGTTTCCATTGGATGGTTTATTGTTGGGGTTTCTTCCTTGTAACTTGGGACAAGATCATTTATAGTGGTAATGGCGTCGGGCTTCTCCAAATGCGTGGCGTTTAGAGCCAGCCAGCCTAGCCAGCCCCATGGAAGGGTGCTGAGGAAGAAGGACGGCAAAAGAAAAAAAAAAGGGGACATACAACGCTAAGTGGCTCCGACTCGGCTGATGAGTGGGAGAAGCCATCGATGTCCAATTTCCCATCCACATTCATTGGCTTCAGAAGGGACTGGGGGAATCGGCATGCGGCAGACATCCAATACGACTACTTTACTTAGTTGACTACGAACGAACGTCCCTCTTGCTTGATCAAATTGTTCGTTCGCTAATAAGCTAACTACCCAGTCGCGGCCACTGTCGCTCTCGTTGTTTCGTTTTAATTGTATTCGTCATTGCAAAAGCTTAGACGAATATTCGTTCGCTACTAACCTTGCTTGTATTGGATGTTGGAGGTGATTTTCATTTGGGACAGGTCAAACCACCACCCCCAGTTGCATCTTGTCGCAAACGGGTCTCCCGCTGTTACGAAATCTCCAATCGCGCCTTCACCGACCCTCACTAAAATAAAACCCCAACAGGGGTTTCCCTCTGGTGCTGTACTATACCTACCGAAGCTGTCCGTCCCAGCCAAGGTATCTTGCAAGTGTCGTTGGCTCGTCCGTCCTTGGTCTTTTAATCTTAGCTTCAACCTCGACCTCGACCTCAGCCTGGTCTGACCTTGTTTAGCCGACGTCGTCACCTAATCTAAAGATCGCCGCGGCCCTCCTCGACTCTTGGACAGTAACCATCTCTCAACAATCATTTCTGTCTCCCTCCCTCGGTTCAGGCTCGCGGCGAGTCTTAACGCGCCTTCTCCATGAAGAGGCGCTCCTCCGGGTCGGCCGATGACGGTGACGAATCCTCCCTCGACTCCGATATTCCCGACCCCGATCTTAATTTGAAAACGCGCGCATCACCCGCACGAGCTCGAAGACCGAGTAGTCTCAATTGGAAGCCCTCCAACGATCGCAATGGCAGAAACGGCCAGCCTCGAGAAGAAACTCAATTGACAACCGCCCTAAAGCCCACCTCACTTGCAGCACCATCCACCCCCGACATGGCTCTCGCCAGGACACCAACGCAGTCTCCGTCTCCGAAACGACGCACCCATCGTCCACGCTTCTCCATCGTTGTCTTGCTCACTTCCGCATTGGGCATTGCGATCCTTATCAGTATTCTAAGGTCTCTTGTGACCAGTCAACTCGATCCAAAGGGATGTCGTATGTCCTATATGCGCCCATCATATGTGCGCTTCGCCGAATTCGATACGGAACATACACGCTTTGCTACTAAGTACTCGTTATATCTCTATCGAGAACAAGGTATAGAGCCTCCGGACAAGGTACGTCGAAGCATCTTTCATCCAGCAACTCGTTCGTTCGTTTACTGAACTCGTACTTTTGATAGCTACTTGGCATCCCTGTCTTGTTCATCCCTGGGAACGCAGGCAGCTATAAGCAGGTCCGTCCAATTGCTGCCGAAGCAGCAAATTACTTTCACAATAACCTTCAGCACGATCATGGCGCTCTTGATGCCGGCATCCGGAGTCTAGATTTCTTTACTGTGGATTTCAACGAGGATATCACAGCATTTCATGGCCAGACGCTACTCGACCAAGCCGAATATCTCAATGAAGCTGTTCGCTACATCCTGTCTCTTTACTCCGATCCTCAACGCGCAACTCGAGAGGGGCACCTCCCCGATCCGACATCAGTTATTGTTTTGGGACACTCTATGGGCGGAGTGGTTGCAAGGGCTATGCTTGTTCAACCCAATTATCAAACGAACTCGATCAATACTATTATCACAATGTCGGCACCACATGCTCGCCCCCCTGTCACATTTGACGGGCAAATAGTTCAAATTTACGATGAGATCAACGATTATTGGCGTCAGG
This sequence comes from Fusarium burgessii, assembly GCA_002980515.1. Classification (NCBI taxonomy): domain Eukaryota; kingdom Fungi; phylum Ascomycota; class Sordariomycetes; order Hypocreales; family Nectriaceae; genus Fusarium; species Fusarium burgessii. The sequence continues at coordinate 34,337 of PVQA01000471.1, read as the reverse complement.
CTTATTCGCAAAAATGGGCGAACAATAACCCTCTGTGGCATGTTACTCTGGTTTCGATCGCTGGTGGTGGGTTGGACACAGTGGTTCCATCTGATTATGCAAGCCTCGAGTCTCTGGTTCCTCCGACACACGGTTTCACTGTTTTCACAACCGGTATACCGACTGTTTGGACGAGTATGGACCATCAGGCTATTCTTTGGTGTGACCAATTTCGAAAAGTCATCACGAAAACACTTTATGATATCGTCGACGTTCATCGAGGGTCTCAAACTAAGCCGCGGGCTGATCGAATGAAGACGTTTAAGAAGCGATTCTTGACGGGCATGGAGCCGACTATGGAAAAGGACTTACCCCTGAAAGAAGCGACCACCCTTCTAACATTAAGTGACGATTCAAACTCGATTCTCCCGGCAGGACAGCGGCTCGTCCTTGATCAAATCGGCCAGCAGCCAAATCCTCGAGCTCATTTGCTTCCCATCCCACCGCAGGGCTCTCCTGAGGTCAAACGATTCACTGTTCTTACAGATGCCCCTCTAGATGAAGCTGGTGAGAATGGCAAATTGGAAGTTCTATTTTGCAGCGTGTTCCCCTTTCAATCTGGACAGGCTACTTCGCTGTATCCATTCCAAATTGATCTCTCGAGCGATGATAGCGGCTCGACAAGACTCGCTTGTAAGAACGCTGCATCAGACCGCATTCTGCTGCCTGCGTCAACATCGTCGTCTAGACATCCTTTCTACCTCGATCGGGAGCGAGAGATTGTACCTTTCTCGTACCTCCAATACGATCTTGACCAACTTTCCGATCACCAATTTGTGGCTGTCATAGAGAAGTCTGCGTCAAGCACGCACAGCTTCTTGATTGCAGAGTTCAGTGATCAGTCTGCGTTTTTGAAGAAAGAGGCCACGAGTCTAACCAAACTACTGGTGTCTGGAATCACCATAGACCTTCCTGCAAACCGACCAATGACTACAGAGGTCAACATCGCCTCACTGCAATCAGCTCTCCTGGCCTACAAGCTGGAAATTACGAGTCCACAATGTCCAACTGAAAAGGCACTCTTCAGCCCCTTGGTCCGACAATATCTTGATCAGCCATACGAGTCAAAATATTTTGTAAACGCTCGATCTGTAGACGTCAGTCTCCATGGTGTGGCTCCCTACCTGCCCCCTTCGCTAGGATCTGGGGTCGAGAAGGGGGTCACTTTCCAAGTCTGGACAGATCCTTCATGCGGTTCAAATATTCACCTTGAGATCAAGCCTGATTTCTGGGGCAGTCTCGGCAAGCTCTACATGAGATACCGAACTGTTTTTGCCGCTTTCCCTATGTTAACCGTTGCTCTCGTTTTGCGCAAGCAGTTCCGCGTTTATGACAGTTCGGGAGTCTTCATCTCGTTTTCTCAAAGTCTGGATTTGTGCCTTCGCCAATCGATACCCCTACTGCTTGTATCTCTGACGCTCTTATCAATGTCGATGGAAGGGCTTCCAGCTTCTTGGTTTGGCAAATGGTGTAACCCAGCGCCTGTTGCGCCCTTATCTGTTGACTTTCATCGCCACGACATTCTCATTGGAACGGACGATCCTTTCTTCTGGTTTCTCGTTCCCCTGATTGGAGTCGTTTGTATTGGTGTTTGTGCCATGGTTCACTACATGACGAAAGCTTTCACGCATGTCCTTGGCTTCCTCTATTGGGCACTGACCCTGATCCCTCTCTCAGGAGGAGCTGAAGATGAAGGGGTGGTAAGAACACCTGCATTTGTTCCATCAACTCCTAAGCGACGTATGATCACTACCGCCATTCTACTCTTCCTGGTATGGACATTCATCCCTTACCAATTTGCCTATCTAGTGGCATGCCTGGTGCAGCTTTTCACTGTAATACGAGCTCTTCGTATAAACGAAACCACCCCTTCGGACGCGAACTCGAATTACTATCACTATGCACACTCCGTCCTGCTCCTAATGCTTTGGATTCTCCCAATCAATCTCCCAATTCTCGCAGTATGGGTTCGGAACTTGGCCGTTCATTGGCTCACGCCATTCTCCTCACACCATAACGTTCTTTCAATAATGCCCTTCATCCTTCTCGTGGAGAACCTGACAACAGGCAAGATGGTGCCGCAAGTTGGTCGAGTTTTTGGTTATGTAACCAGCCTGCTTCTTTTTGCGACTGCACTTTATGCCGCCATGTACGGGATCTCCCACGCTTACATGCTTCACTACTTGGTGAACATCATTGCTGCTTGGCTGGTCGTGTTACATTCTACTAAGGACCCATTCTCCCTAAGCGGACTCGGCGCGATATTCGAAAGCAGCCCAACTGAGGAGCACAAGAAATCCAAGGCTTCTTTATGAAGAGACTCGATGACCTAACCACACTGTGGACCATGATGTCTCCATTGCCACATTTTTGTGCGTATCATCACGCAGCGTTGTTATTTTTTCGACAGGACACGACCATTTGGCAAACCATACACTACTTTTGTTTTAAGTTCCCGCGAATTATTATTATTATTATTCTTGATTCCTTTTCAGCGCGGGCTTGCCCGGTAATACCTATTTATTTTGCATGGTTCTGGAATCAACGTCTGTCGAGTCCATGAGGATGGACAGCGTTGTACGCCTCTTGTCGGCACCAGTCCACGATATGAGCATTTTCTCGGCGTTTTATGGGTAGACGGCACGATAAAGGGAGAGTTGGAGGAGCCTGGCTTCATTTGCACGGAAGTCAGTCACCTTTACCCATTTTTGCTTTGGTTCCTGTTCAGACATTGCCATTCTCAGAAATGGATGGCATGATGGTGGATTAATCCTAATGTCGAGCCTCGGTCTGGTGACTGTGAAATAAGACCTTGGATATGTGAACGAGGCATCATCAAACATGGAATAGTAAACTTTGATTTGCATATAAATCTCCAATGACACATTCTGCATGATAATTGTTAAGTTCTTGCCTAACTGTCAATGTGAAACGCCAATTTATCTATTCTCGTCTAAGATCCCACTTCTACTCCAAGTTCAGTAATCCTTCATGAACGCCGTCGAAGAGCTCCAAACACGGTCAAATGCAGTGCCACCAAGATGAAAGACACAAACTTTCCGAACGTGTGCCACAATACCGAGCACTCCTAATCCTCTTCTTCGCCCTTATCCATGGCCCTAAGATATTTGTTATATCGGTGACGGATCGCCCAAAGAGTGATACCTGTTCCAGCACAACAGGAGATGAGGGTAACCCAGTAAGCTGAGCGATAGCATTCGAGTCCAACTGAGCAGAAACGCTCTCCGTCTGGCCCAACAATGCTGTGCTGATCGTAAATTTTGCCATAGAAGATATTAAAGATGTTGGAAGAAATAACGGGAGCCATGGTCAGGAAGCCCCAATTCTGGCTCAGTCCCCGAACACCGAACATTTCGGCGACAAGAGATGGAGACACGCCAAAAAGGAAGCCATAGGCCAGTCCTGATGGGCCTGAGACCAGCCCAAGAAGTCGTGGGTTCTCAATATTCAATGCGCACAGTTGAGCAAAGATGAAGACTGCACAAGCGACGACAAGACACCAAAGCCTGCTGGCGTGCAGTTTGTTGACCAAAAAGTCACTGCCTACGCCTAAAGACACTAGTCAGAGCTGGAAAAAACAAGCCTAGGTTTCATCAGGTGACTCACCACTCAATAGTCTACCCAGGAAACTGCAAATAGAAAGAGTCGACACATGCATTTGTTGTCGATGAACAAGAAATTCGTCAGTGACATTTTTGTCGTAGTGTTTCCATAGAGCCTTGGCGTCGTTGCCGATGTTGCTTGAGACATGGTCAGCTGAGCACTCCCCAAGCGATGGAAGCTAATCATACTTAATGGTCATGAGACCAACACCTGCCAAAATAGCCATGATGACGAAAAGATGCCAGAAACTGACACTGCGCACGAGAGCGAGACCCCGAATGTCTACATGATGAGGTCCACCGCTATTAATATCATGGCTTGCAAGAAGGGGTTGTCCAGGTCGAGATATCAGGGGGGACGTCTCGCCGACCTCGAGGTCTTCAGGATTCTCGGGGGCGACCACAAGGCCAAATTCAGGCGCAAATGGAATTCCGGGAGAGCCCGTCAGATCTGGGGCGTCGGCGTCGGCGGTTGATGAGGATGCTGCAGCGGGTGCGTAGGAGCTCGTAATTGTGCTGGTGCTGGTGCGGGTGCTATTACTACTGGAATTAGTCAACATACCGGGTTCGTTCTCTGCTCGAGACGAGCGGAAGGGTTTTGGTTCGTCGGAAGAGCCTGGTCGGATTTGCTGGGGGTCGGTAGACGGAATACTCTGGGTTTCGTCCGAAGCAGGTACAGCCTCATACTCAGCTTGGTCATGGTGAACCTTGAGGAAGAAGAAGCTGCCAAAGGTAAGGCCAAATGTTCCCCAAGCAAGAAGCTCAAGGAAAGCACTAGGATCTCCAGGGAAGAATACTGCGCCTAGGAAGGAGAAAAAGAAGGCGCTTAAACCGAAGGCGGCCAGAGGAAAAGCTGTGGCAGTTCCTCGATGGTTGGGCCAGTTGAGAGCAGACGTCTTGACAGCAGCAGCGAATGCCATGCAACCACCCAAGCCAGTCATATAAGAGAAGAGGCACATTAACATGACTGATCCGGATCCACGGTGGTAGGCTTGATGAAGAGGGAAGTAGCCAAAGAGCATAAAGATAGCTCCACCAAGAACAGCCGGCCGAGGGCCATGATGGTCAACGAAAATGCCAATGGGCATTCCCAAGGTGTACATCCCAAGGTTGCCAGCTAAACCGATCAAGTTGCTCTCCGTAGACGACAACTTGAGTCGTTCCGCGAATTGCGGAGCCCAAGCTGAGTAGACATACTATAAGTTGCTGTTAGACACTGAGCGGTGATAGAGTGGTTGGAAGGACACCAACATTGGTACCACAGGCCAAGGATAAGATAGTAGCTGCAATGCTTGCGATAATACGGGCCTGAAAAAGCCGTTGTTGCTGGTCTTGATGCATTTTCGAAACAAAAAACAAAATAAATAGGACAGATTAAATGGTAGTCGAGTGACAGAGTATGATTTAACTTAAAATAAGGGTACGCGCTTCTATGAAGATAAAGTTAACATTTGGCTATTGAGGACGATGCTGACCCAATTGATAATGGGGAGGATAGAAGGAGATAGGAAAGCTCTTGAGAGGCAAGTTGAGGGGAGTAGGTTATAGTGGCACACGTGGCTAGGAAACAAAGGAACAATTCAGATATTGATAAGATCAGGAACAAATGAGTACATAGGCTAAGGGGAGACGAATACTATGGAGCATCTCGTGGCTCGCTCTCGTACTGTAGTCGCTCGCTTGGCAGTGGAGGGAGGTTGATCAATCAGTCAATCAATCAATGATAACAGGAACATGTACAACTGAACGCGGAGAAGATCCCGAGACTAGCCCTTGTGATTATGCATGATATTGGAGCCGAATGCCGGGGGTGCACAGCCACAATCCAAATCAAGCCACACATACGCAGTCCGTTCTTCGGCATTCCTTGACGATGTAATCTCACGTGGGCCGTCCTGATTGTAGCCTCATACATCCTGCCATCTCCAACATCGTCGACAGCCTCCGGAAAGATTAGGCACCAGTTCAAAAGGTGATCCACGACACCCACTGCGGTCTTTGTGCTTGATATCGCAGAAAAATTTCTCAAAGACACTTTCATCGAAACCAAACTTCAGCTAGACGCGAACAACTTCGTCGCGCGCCATCGCAATGGGTGCCCTCTTGTCTTTGCCGCTTCTTGCGGTACCCAGCGTTGGTACCGTATGTCAACCACCCTTCCAGCTTCTTCTCTTTTGGAATCGCTAACGGTATCACTAGATTGTTTCCTTCGCTGCCAGCTGTTGCGGCGCTGCGACCTGCTCCATGGTTTGCAGCGCCTGCGGCAAATGCGGCAATAGTATCGCAACCCGTATCGCATACGCGCTTCTCCTCCTCGTTAATTCGATCCTTGCCTGGATAATGCTTACGCCATGGGCGATCAAGAAACTCCAGAAACTTACCCTCGACTATGTTACGATTAATTGTCCGACTGGCGAATGTCATGGCTGGTTTGCGGTTCATCGAATTAACTTTGCGCTCGGTCTCTTCCATCTCATCCTCGCCGGCTTGCTTTTTGGTGTCGCAAGCTCGAAAAACCCGCGTGCTGCTATTCAGAATGGCTACTGGGGCCCCAAGGTCATCGCATGGCTCGCTTTTGTCGTCCTTTCCTTCTTGATCCCCGACAGCTTCTTCTTGTTTTGGGGCAACTATATTGCTTTCGCCGCAGCCATGTTGTTCCTTTTACTCGGACTGATCTTGCTTGTTGACCTTGCTCACAACTGGGCCGAGTACTGTCTCGCCCAGATCGAGGACACTGATTCGAGAGTTTGGCGATTCGTTCTGATTGGCTCCACTCTTGGCATGTATCTTGGTTCGCTTGCCATGACAATTGTGCAGTACATCTTCTTTGCTCGCGGCTCATGCTCAATGAATCAGGCTGTGATCACCATCAATCTTATCATGTGGCTTGGAATCTCTGTTATCTCGGTCAATCCTACTGTCCAAGAGTTTAACCCCAAGGCCGGACTTGCTCAAGCTGCCATGGTTGCCGTCTACTGCACATACTTGACTATGTCAGCTGTGTCGATGGAGCCTAACAGCAAGTGCAACCCCCTTATTCAAGGACAGGGAACACGAACAACTTCTATTGTCATTGGTGCAATTGTGACTTTGCTCACTATTGCTTACACTACCACCCGAGCCGCAACTCAAAGTCTCGGACTTGGTAACTCAAACGGTATTCAGTTGCCCGACGACGACGAGCACGGTCTTGTAACGCAACAGCCCAGCGCTCGCCGGGAAATGCGAGCCGAGGCTTTACGCCGAGCTGTCGAGGAAGGCAGCCTGCCAGCTGACGCCCTGTTATCCGATGACGAAAGTGAAGCTGGCGATGCACCTGCAGGAGACGACGAGCGAAACAGGACCCAGTACAGTTACTCAGTGTTCCACATCATCTTCTTCCTGGCTACTGCTTGGGTGGCTACTCTTCTCACCATGAACTTTGACGAGTCTACCAAGGATGGTGACTTTGCGACTGTCGGCCGCACCTATGCCGCAAGCTGGGTAAAGATTGTCAGCGCCTGGGTTTGTTACGGAATGTATACGTGGACTTTGGTGGCACCTGTTGTCCTTCCCGACCGTTTTGACTTTTCTTGAGCCTTGATCTGCATTTGGCGGAGTTCTGAGGGAGCGCTTGTATACATTTAGCTTGGCAGACTGTGTTTATCTTAGTTGCTTTCTATACGAATAAAGAATCATTGTACTTGGGGTCCAATATGAATCGTGAGCATGTTTCGGAGCGTAACACTCCGCATGGTGTCCACTCAGCTGATGAATAAAGATGCGCATATTCTTTCACCGGTGAGCCACGTAGGAACGAACCCCAGGCATGTCGATGCAGGTCTCGGAGACCAGCCTACAAGTGACAGATGCAATGAGACATAGTAGACAAGCAAGCAGGGCTCACCCTCGAATCAGGAGTCAGCTACGGAGATTAGATATCAAAAGAGCCATTACTTCATCTGATTACATTCACCTCCACAGTCGTGTAACACTCGACAAGGGCGGAGGAGGGCCTGATGAGCAAGATAAAGCGTGCCATAGCACGTGGAAGAGTCTGGATCCCCGATGAAGATACCTGGCAGCTTGCACTGTTTGGTTATAGAGGCGACGTTGGTGTTGTACGTCACCAGAAGAGGCGCTAGGGGAGAGTCTCAAGGCAATACCATATTTTGTGCCCGTACTTTACAGTGCTATGATGAGGCTATCGCGAAATTTGGAACACGATGCGGGGAGTAGTGAGTTGTCGTTATGTTACTTCGTGTATTGTCCTTAAGGATTAGAATGTCAGGTGTCATAATGCTGTTACTAACAACCGTTGCACTCTCACTTCATTCAGGGGAAACTGCCTGATATCTCTTCACTCTTTACTCTTTCCCCGTCCATCCCCCGGAATCTCTCCAAGACTGAACTCTCAACTCTCACCGGCAAGTACTCGGTGCGACCACCGACGCCTGTGCCACCCCTATATCTGTACGGCTCAGAGTGTGATTTCCCCGAAGTCCCCATCTTGACAGAGAAGATGTGCTGGTTACATCAACGTGACCAGGCCCGTGACGAGGTGCGTGATGCGCGTATAATATGAGATGTGATGGAATACCCTTCTCCTGAGGATGCGCCGTCATACCCCAAGCGGCATGAGCGCGATCTTCAGGTCGGAGTTCTCGCGTAGCTTCACCAACCAGATGCGTGCGGCTTAGTAAAAGATCAATGCCGAGACTATCATGATGCGATGATCAAGTGAGAGGCTGGTGGCAAGAGTGTGCTGTAAGGAGCTGAGGTTGAAGCTCGGCGTGACCACGACCTATAGGGATATTGTCTGTCGAAGTATTTAGTAGATTAAGGGTATGCGTGAGGAAGTGATGGGAAACGTCAAAGGACGACAGCTTGCTTGAACCCCCGAACTAAGTATACCCTCGATTGAAACCAGACCATACCAGCAGCAGGAGAACTCGATGCCACACAAAGTCGAGATCAGTGAGAGAGAAGCGAAAAGGTTTATTTCCATTCTCTGGGCCTTTTTATGGATTGTACTGACCAAGGTTACCAGCACGCTTGCACGAGATTGTTTAGTCATATCAACCCGGGAGAATCATCCAAAACCTGAGAAGAAAGAGAGACAAAGCGGTCATATGTTCGCGTCCTGGATCAACGAGACAAGGCGAGAACAGTTGAGCATTAACGAGGTGCTGATACAGCGGACGGGTATGTTTCGCTCTTGAATCTTTCGCATGTCTTGATCTGTCTCAAACCTATTGCAGGCTCCCAAAACAAATAAATCTAACTCCATAATTCATCCCTGCCAACGCCAGCTTGAGATGATGATACAGGCCCTTTCTTTTCCTTTACTTTTTGTTGATAGAAATACCGATGGTGCGGTATACGGTGGTGAACCCCCCTTTGCCGCCACTCTGTCAATGGTTGAGAACCATGACGAAACCAGGAGAGAAATGAAAATCAGCTGGACTATTCAATTCGCTTGCAAAAGTCAAAATGTTCCCCGAGGCTCGATTGAGTTGGCCTCTTCCTTCGTGGTCTTCTTCGTAATATGTTCGTAGCTTATTGAATGACAAGAGGCGTCTCTCCAAGCTCCTTGGCTGGCCCAGTGGCATGGAAACCATCTAGAGTGACAGTCACAGCACCAGCCTGAACCAGCTTTATACTCTGTTAGCTTTGCTAAACATCACCGACATAATTACTTACAGCGCGAGAAAGATCCTCAATCAGGTCATTCGGGTCCTCAATACCCACACACAGTCTAATAATATCTTCGGGCATTTGCCGTTCCGCTCGAGTCTTGGCATCGATACTGGCATGGCTCATCTGGCACGGCATGCTGATCAAACTGTTGACACAGCCAAAGCTGACGCTAATCGCCCAGAGTCGGGCAGCCTCGACAATGCGCTCGGAAACGGCAGGGTCACCAGTCTCAAAAGAGAGCACAGCACCAGCACCGCGAGCCATAGACCAATGCAGATCGTACTGGGGGTGGGATTTAAGTCCAGGGTATCGAACACGGAACCCCCGAGACTCGAGGAACTCTGCAATGGCTTGAGCGTTGGCTTGCTGTTTTTCCATTCGGATGGCCAAAGTCTTGACACCTCGCATGAGAAGAAAAGAGTCATTTGGTGACAGACCACAGCCTGTGGAGTTAATGACGAAGAAAAGCTTATCCCCAATCTGAGTATCGTTCATGGCAATAACACCAGCCATGATGTCGTGGTGGCCAGACAGGTACTTGGTTCCAGACTCGTACACAATATCACATCCCACGTCGAGAGGGTTGAACAGCATAGGAGAAAGCATGGTGTTATCAACGACAACGAGAGCCTTGGGGTTGACTTCATGGGCCAATTGAGCGATGGATGGAATATCGACAACCTTGATCAACGGATTGGTGGGAGTCTCAAGCAAGACCATGGCAGTCTTCTCCGAAAGGCGTGCCCGCACACTATCAACGGTGGTTGTATCGACATGATGAACGATAATGCCTTGGTTGGCAGCAAGGTAAGTGAGCAGACGATGGCTACCGCCGTAAAGGTCATCACCGGTGATAACCTCATCACCAGGTCGGAGTAGTCGAGTAATAACATCTAGAGCACCCATTCCTGAGCTGATAGCCAGCGCTCGCTGAGCGTTCATGATCTTGGCAAGATGTCGTTCAAGGTGCGTCCTGGTAGGATTTCCGGAGCGAGTGTAGTCATATTCTTGTTGACCACCGCTAGCTGATGTTTGCTTGAAAGTGGCCGACTGATAGATGGGAACGCTGGAAGCGCCATATTGATCCTTGCTATCTGTGTATACAAGTTCGGTGGCAAGAGCATAGCGTCTGCGACCATTGCGTGGGCTCGATGGAGCAGGAGACGGAGGAAGGTCATGTCCCTCGTTATCAATTCGCTTAAGAGGGTTGGCTGACTTGCCAGAGTCAGTAGGTGAAGGGGAGGACATTCTCGGTCGATTGTATTCGCAGCGTAGGTGTTGGAGTCAAGTTGTATATGGAGGTGGATGGTGGGGGAATGATTTAGGTCGGAGGAGGGGCGGGCGCCTGGGAGAAAACACGCGAAAAATGTATGCGACAAAAGCGAAACTCAATAGGATTGAAGAGGTTGGAAGAAAGAGGAACTGAAGACTTTCTAGAGGGGAGAAAAGTACACCTGCCCAGTCAGAGCTTGTAGGAAGATGGTCGCTCGGGAGTCGGGGAGTCACTCCCGCTGTCGGCGGTCTGGGGGAGGAACTCCAAACTTCCATTTTTCAGCACTGGATGAACTGCGCGCGCAATGAATGCCGTGCTGTGTGTAAGGGCGTCTGCAGCGCCAATTACAGGGGGGATCTGGAGCGTCTTTCAGTGTCCCTAGGGCTCTATAGTGCTGCCCGTAACCCAGTGTGACAGTTTGGATCCTGCCCACCGCCATTCTTCTGGGTCATCCGACCGATAAACGGAGGCCAGTTGATGCTGAGATACCTGCTAAATGCCGGCTGCCGGTACTCACGACAAGGTATATTACTATCATATCCCCAGAAAATCATAGTGGGGTATCCAAATGACGTGATCAGACACTATCATGGCCCATCGCTTGCTTTGCGTTCCTGGTTAATGAGCTACACTGTACGGGAAACCCGGAATACGGAACCGTGCCCCGAACTTGGCTTCGTGGTCGCATTCTCAGCCCTGGCGTCCGGACATTTTCAGTTTGCGGGGGGAGGACAGTGCGGCTGGTACGGTATAGTCGATAGCAGCCCAGAAGCAGAAATCGGGATGCTGCTGATTGGGCAATGACTGCTGGCTAGGGTTGAGTGTTTCTATTCTAGATTATCGGCCGTTGCTGGCCTGGATCGTTTGCTAATCGTTATGCTAGTCCTGCTCCTCCGCAATCAGCTCCTCAACACCACTCGACCGTCGCTTCGGTTGTAGTTTGATCTGTCCTCCTTCGCGGCCGAGGAAGTCATCTGATCTGATACCACGGAACTGCCTGGGATCCACAGACGACATGGCGTGCCCACTCTCACGATGCTGTCGCATGTATTCTCGTACGGGCACCATTGCTGCATCTCGGCAAGCCTCCTTAATGTCGCTACCAGAGAGTCCAGCAGTAATCCTTGCAACGTAATCAATGTTGAAATGCTCAGGGTCTGTCTTGGTGTCTTGCAAGATGAGCTGTAAGATTCGGCGTCGCTGCTCTGTTCCTGGCAGCGTGACAGGGAATTTCTTTGGCATACGGCGAAGGATGGCTTCGTCAATATCATTGATGCGATTGGTCGCACCGAGAACCATGATTCGGGCTGGCATCCCTGAAGAGTTTGAAGACGTCAAACCATCCCAGAGAGTCATAAACCTGTGCTTTGTTAGTGGCGATTTGATGGAAAGAGATAACGTAGTACTTACTCGGCTTTAACCATGCCGCTGGCCTCGTGCTCGCCACTTCTTCGAGTACCGAGAACAGCGTCAATCTCGTCAATAAAGATAATTGCAGGTTGCATCTTTCGGGCTAACGAGAAAACAGCGCGGACAATCTTGTTCGAGTCTCCATACCATTTCTCTGTCAAGGTCGAGATATGTAAGTTGATAAAGGATGCACCACTCTCATGAGCAACAGCCTTCGCCAGCATCGTCTTTCCACAGCCTGGGGGACCATACAGAAGAACGCCCGAGGGAGCAGAGAGCAGTGGTGCGGCGTGGGAGTAGAGGTGAGGCATCGTCAAAGGGTATATAATCGATTCTTTTAGTTCTTCGATGATCGTGTCCAGACCGCCAATATCTGTAATTGTTAGCGACTCATGAAAACAACAAAGCCTCAGGCTGCTTCCAAGTCCACTCACCGTCAAATCCAACAGAAATGTCCTCAGGAGGGACCATCTCAAGTGCAACCAAGTTCTCGTATTCATTCAAGACCAGGTCCTCTGGTCGTGGTCCTGTCCTCGAATCGCTATCATCTCCATAATCAAGTCCATCCTTCTTATGCCGATTTAACCGTTCGAGGTGCGCCTTGGCCTGGCGTCTGGCTTGTTCATGTTTCTCTTTATCAGGGTCGGCAATGTTGCTCAAGATAGGGTTTAGGAAGTTTCGAGCCACATAAAGGCCAGCCGTCATCTATCAAATTGACGTTAATACGATGCCCTCCAATCAAGCAGCAAATCCTATCCTGCACTCACCATGCCAGCAAAGAGCAGTATGTCCATGGCGACATCGCCGAGCTTACGTCGTTCCCCCATGCCGAGGACCCAGCGCAGCCAAGGGGCTGACTCGGATGGCATGAGATAGCAAGAGCGAAGCGGGTGGCAAGAGGGCGATGACTGCCAGACGGTAATCAAGTCGGACTCGGTAGTACGTCTTCCTGGTCGATATGGCTTTGGCTACGCCGGCCGTCACCTAAAAAAAAAAATATTAAAAAAAAAGAACAAAAAAAAATTGCCGTTAACAAGTCAAAGGTTGAAGGCTGAAAATGAATGGTTCGAAGAATAAAAGATCAATATGCGCGTCGGCAGGAACCTAATGCGCTGGCACATGCCCGCCCGACAGCCCGTTGTTAGCGGTAAGTGGCGGCTAGCGCCAATTCAGGGGCACGGGCCATGTCTCTCCAAGCCCAAATGTTTACATGGATGAGGACCTCAAGTAAGATCCAAACATCCATCTGGATTTGTCCCCTCCAACATTACTATCCCTGCCCATCGCTTCCAACAGTTGTTATAGATATCCGCACAATTGTACTCGCGCATTAGTTCCCTGCGCAGTCGCCCCTATTGCTCGGATATTTTCTTATACCTGCTTGTATAGCGCGTGCTTTTGCGACACATTGATCCGCGATCGTTGACACAAGTGACACAAGTGACCATGCCACCACGCGCGCGCGCAAAGCCTGTAGCAGGCCTTGCTGGATTCGTGGCCTCGGATTCAGAACCCGACCTTGACATGTTCGATAAATCAGAGCTTCAAGCAGCTGCGCGCACTATGAGCACGACAAGGAAGCCCCGCGGTCGGCCACCTGGAACGGCTAGCAAGGTCACCAAAACTGCACCTCGAACGACGCGTCGAAACAGCGCTGATAAGCTCGCATCTGTACCTGAAGCAAGAGAGCAACCGGCCACCACGAGCAAAATTAATGAGGGTGTCACGAAGGGGGGACGCAAGGCCAAACAAACAGCTCCAGACGAAACAGTTACGTCTGAAGATATTGGAATTCCTGCGAGTGTTCCTGCGACCGAAACGAAAAAGGGATCGCGTGGGCGTCCAAGGAAATTGAATGGTAACACCTCTGTACTGGCTCCGGAAAGTGCTGTCAAGCGACGTGGTCGACCCGCGCGACAACCGGCCACACCAATTGAGGAGATTCCAGAAACGCAAGAAGAAGACTTGATGGAACTTGATGCTGTACCGGAAGAAGAATATCACGATGCTGGTGCGGGGGTGACTGAACCCTTGGCATCATGGTCTAGTTATGATACCAGTGACGTTGCATCACGGAGAAGGCTAGGAGAACTCACCAAAAAGTACAAGGCCCTTGAGATGCGCCATCAGGATCTGCGCGAAGTTGGTGTTCGGGAAGCCGAGCGGAATTTCGAACGGCTTAAAAAGCAAGCAGAAGAGCGAACTGCTGGTAAGTCTTGTTGTATGAACCATACTGCGTTGTCCATTGTACTGACCTCAACAGCCGCTACACAGCTAATATCCGAGCTTAAGGCTGAGCTTGCTGCACAGACTGCATTGGCGAAGGAAGGCGACGAGCTTCGAAAGCAACTAGAAGCTAGCGAAGCCAAGACCGGGAACCTAGAGGGCACCATCGACAACTTGAACCACTCTTTGTCTGAAGCTGAGGCAGAAATCAAAACCCTCTCAACCAAACTGGCCGCTGTGAGGTCGGCTAACACCAACCCCAGAGTTCCAGGAAGCGCTATTAAAGCCTCTGGGCCAACAAATCGTACAGCACAGGCGGAGGCTGCTCATGCTGCACAAGCCATTGCGCAAGCGAAGGAAAACCTTTACGCAGATATGACAGGGTTGATCATGCGTGGTGTGAAGCAAGAAGACATAGGAGATACCTTTGACTGCATCCAGACTGGGCGCAACGGCAGTAAGTTTGATCATTGATGATGTCGCTCTATGGATACTGATTATGGCTAGCCCTTCATTTCAAACTCACAGTGGAGAGTGACGACACTTCGGATAATATCGAGGATGTACAATTCATATACCAACCACAACTCGACGCCGGGCGTGATGACGATTTGATGGAGATACTCCCAGACTATCTCACGGAGGAAATCGTCTTCCCGCGATCCCAAGCGCCCAAATTCTACTTAAGGGTCAATAAGTCTTTGACAGAAGACTTGTCCAGACAGTAGCAGGCTTTGATTTCCGTTGTTTCGGTGGGATGTGTTTGTTGCTAGTGATACCCAAAACTTATTTCAGCGTTATGTGTGTACGAGCAAGCAGCTGGGAACAACAGCTTGATGAGGATAGATTAGTAATGACTCTAGAGAATTTGGTTATTATATATGCTAATGAGAACCCTGTTGGTAATGAGTTCTCTGGGGCCCGTTTATCAAGGTTGTAAACTCATATTATCCGTCAAGGTGCATGCGTATAGTAGTGAAAGATGGTTCTTGTGTCCTACTGGTGATAAACTGCTGATGTTTGGGGACTGTTCCTTTGGCATCATTCATCTTTAAACATCTCGCGCTTGGGCTGATCTGATTTGATACCAGGACTTGATTTTACATTGACGGGACGGGAGGCTTAGATCCAATAGGACTCTAATGCAGCCAACCACGTGTAACAGCAGGAGGACAATGCAAGCTCAAGTCGGGACTGGGAGTGGAGGGGTTGTAGCGCAGGGCCACTAGCGTATTTCCCCTGCAGCTGGGGTCCTCTCCTAATTTGTCGGATAGACACGTCTGTCCGTCCCTCATCAGCAGCGTCATTCCAAATCTGGCCACGGTTTTATGTCTTGTCTTTTCTTGTCTTGACCTTGCAACTCATGGAGACTGTCTCTCATTTACAGCTTTCTTGTACGGGATAAAGGAGGCTTTGGTCACTGCATCTTTTTTCTCTTCATATTTTATTGCTTCTGTTTTTTCTCGTCCTCTCATTTATGGCATATTCGACTTTTGTTGGCCTGGTTATATTTTGATATAGCATCGTTTTCCACCCCCTGACTTACACCACCCAATCCATCGTCGATCATCCGAACCGTCTAAACTTGCGCCTACGCGCCCGAATAGATCAATTACCTTGCCATGGCTGGATTCAGTCGAATTGGCTTCATGGCCATTGCGATCGCTTTCCATTTGGTTTATATTTTTTCCATCTTTGACATTTACTTTGTCAGCCCGATTGTCACTGGTATGCGACTGTTCAATGTTGAGCGTCCATATGATTCTCCAAAAGCGCCTGCGGATCGCCTTGTACTATTTGTTGGTAAGCTGACCTGGAACGCATAATTTATCCAGCGTGACTGACCTGCTGTACTTTTAGGTGATGGTTTGCGAGCCGACAAAGCATTTCAAGCCCACCCCGAACCATACCCTGAATCCGATGAAGATCTCGTTCCTCGTCCACTAGCTCCCTACCTTCGCTCTCGAGTGCTCGAGCATGGAACATTTGGTGTATCCCATACTCGTGTTCCAACAGAATCGCGACCAGGCCATGTGGCCCTCATTGCCGGCCTATATGAGGATGTATCTGCTGTTGCGACAGGATGGAAGATGAACCCGGTCAATTTCGATAGTGTTTTCAACCGCAGTCGACACACATGGAGTTGGGGAAGTCCCGATATTCTGCCAATGTTCCAGCATGGTGCTGTTCCAGGAAGGGTCGATGCTTTCGCATACGGAGCCGAGCTTGAGGATTTCTCCAAAGACGCTACGGAGCTTGATTACTGGGTGTTCGACCATGTGAAAGACTTCTTCGCGGCAGCAGCGACAAATGAAACCCTCAATACCGCTCTTCGCGAAGACAAGGTGGTTTTCTTTCTCCATCTGCTGGGTCTTGACACAACTGGACACTCTTACCGACCTTACTCTAAGGAATACCTTCACAACATCAAAGTAGTCGATCAAGGTGTGAAGGAAATGGTCGAGCTCATTGAGGGCTTCTATGGCGATGACCGAACTGCCTTCGTGTTCACGGCTGACCACGGCATGACAGACTGGGGTAGTCACGGTGATGGACATCCCAATAACACCAGAACTCCTCTCATATCCTGGGGCTCTGGAGTTGCCACTCCCGAGTTGCATCCCGATAGCATTGCTCCTGGTCATGATGAGTATTCTTCAGACTGGAATTTGGATCATGTTAGAAGGCATGACGTTGCGCAAGCCGATGTCGCGGCGCTGATGTCTTATCTCATCGGTGCTGAGTTTCCGGCGAACGGAGTTGGCCAACTCCCTTTGAATTTCTTATCTGCAGACATTAAAGAAAAGGCACAGGCATCCCTGGTCAATGCTCAGGTCATTCTTGAGCAATACCGTGTCAAGGAAGAGAACAAGAGGAACGTAGAGCTCCGCTACCGGCCATACGGACCTCTCAGTGAGGAGAGCCTTAGCCCCGAGCAACGCATTGCTCACATCCGCTCCTTGATCGACGCTGGGCAGTTCGAGGAAGCTATTGAAGAATCAGACGCTTTGATGGAAATTGGTCTCCAAGGCCTACGCTACCTTCAGACTTACGACTGGCTATTCCTACGTGCTTTGATCACTATTGGCTATCTGGGATGGATGACTTATGCTACTACCACCGTCCTTTCCTTGTACGTGGTTCAGGAAAGCATCCCCCCTCAGCGTACATTGCTCGGGTCAGCCTTCTTCTCCTCAGTCCTTGTCGCTCTCTACTCATCCTTCATTGTCTCCAAATCCCCACCTGCGTACTATCTGTACGCCTTTTTCCCTGTCTTGTTTTGGGAAGAGGTCTATGCTCGAAGAGCCAGCGTCGCCAAAGGCTTCCAGGCCCTTTTTGGTCAGGTCAAGTCTGGTGGTGCGGTGGCAGCGCTGGTTTTCAACGTTGTCCTCTATTTCGGTGTTATTCAGTCTTTGGTAAGTTCAATTGAACGTTCACCTGGACTTTTGCTTACTATCCCCAGGCTATTGGATATATCCATCGTGAAGTTCTGACTGGACTTTTTGTCTTGGGTGCTTTCTGGCCAGTGACAATGGGCATTTCATTCTTGAAGTCTCATGTATTGCTGACCCTTTTGTGGTTCTTTTCTTGCTTGGCCATGAGTACTTTCACCCTTCTACCAGCGATGAAGGTTGAGAATGTATCTCTTATGTAAGTTTGCCATTGGCCCGTGAGCTCTTGCAGTAGCTGATTAGAAAGCTTGGTTGGCGGCGGATTGATGGCTGTTATTGGTCTCGCATACTTGGTTCTCGAGGATTTTATCCTTTCAGATTCCACCTCCTTCAAAAGCAAATCGAAGCGTCTTCATACAAGCCGAGCGCTACTGGGTACCCAAGTAAGTCTAATGTAGCACAAGACACAACAGAATGTCACGGCTCACACGTTCTTTCAGGTTGGTCTCATCGTACTTGCGATGTTTGTTACTCACTCCAGTGCCACTTCACTGCAAGCCAAGCTTGGCCTTCCAAGAGGAAACCAAGTGGTTGGCTGGATTGTCTTGGGTAAGTTTAACATATTGAAGCTTTGAATATTTGTCGTTAACAAGCATTAGTTTTATCGCTTCTCATGCCTTTGGCATATCGACTGCAACCTAACAGCCACTATATGCATCGCCTTGCGATCATATTCCTGACGTGCGCCCCAACCTTCATCATCTTGACAATTTCATACGAGGGCCTATTCTATGTGGCCTTCAGCATCACTCTATTGGCTTGGGTACGCCTCGAATATGCGGTGCATGCATTCTCAAAGGGCAAAGCCCAGAAGGAGGCAGCAGTAGCTGAACAGCAGAAACGTGAACTGAGCACATTCAGGCCATTGTCCCTGTCAGATGCACGGATAGCACTGTTTTTCATGGTTCTGTTGCAGTCAGCCTTCTTCAGCACAGGCAATATTGCTTCCATCTCATCATTCAGTCTGGAAAGTGTATCACGACTGATCCCAGTGTTCGATCCTTTCTCGCAGGGTGCATTACTGATTCTCAAGATCATTATTCCCTTTTTCCTGATATCAGCTAACTTGGGAGTACTGAACAAGAGATTGGGCGTTGCACCGTCGGCCCTCTTCATGGTCGTCCTGACAGTGAGCGACGTTTTGACACTCTACTTTTTCTGGGTCGTTAAGGATGAGGGTTCATGGTTGGAAATTGGTTCAACCATCACACACTTTGCTATTGCCAGTTTCTTGTGTGTGTTTGTCGCGGCACTCGAGGTGGTGAGTGCAGCATTCATCGCTGGCATCGAAGTCGAACATGAAGAACCAGTCGCGGTGAATGGTACAAAGCCCAAGACAAACGGCAAGGTTCCGTCGAGGCTACATGCGGAGTAGCTAGGGACAGTAAATACCTCCTGCAGAAGATAGTACAATGTACAATTCATAATGGCTCCGCAGTTCAAGTCATAAAAATACCTCTTTGTTCATTGGCGTAGTGACATCAAGGTAGAAACACGAGCATGAACCCATGTGACAGTCGGCAGGGGCACAGCCTCGAGCTGTATAGGGCTGAAGGGTAAAGCTTACCGGAAGATGGCCGGATTCCAGGGTGACACGGTCATGAGAGGGTTGCGTCTAAAGAGTCTTGGCAATGTGTATTCTGTTTAGCTGCGCATCCATCACGATCATGACGAATTAACGGGTTTGCAAGGGCTCGACTGAGAAGAATCTGGGGACGGATTCGGAAGCCCGGAGGTGTGGGTCGGAATTTGCGGGGGCCGGGGCGTCACCGTAAGAGACGTCCACTTTCATGTGAAAAGCTTGAGTGAAAGAAACTGGAAGCTCTAGGAACGGATCTATATATTTAAAGCAGTACCTTGAATGGGTACTCTATAAAGCTTGCATGGACTATTATCCTAATTTGAACTTTATACATACCCAATTGTCAAGTTAGATATTGACTCTGGATTAGAAACTCAGTCTCAACCAGACACTATCCTCTTCGAACAGAGGCTTATATAAGTTGCTTCCCCAGGTTTTCAGGCGGCTGTATGTTCTGTTTCGAGTTTTCACTAGTGAATGAACTTTCTTCAACTCCTCGAACCAAACTGAATTAGGAACTTGGGCCGCCGCCATCAGTCGTCGAGCGTTCACATGCCACGAACGACTTTAACCAACCATGACGACAATGTCGTTGTGATTTGTCGATCAATTCATGGGGATTCATTTCATGCACAAATTCCTTTTAGGCGTGGAACAAATAGGAGACTGCACCTCCCTGCGCCTTGAACGCAGGCACGCGCTCCGATCACGCGCTCACGCCGCAATTCTAGACGATAGTTCTAGAGATGGCGGCTTGGTTTTTAATGAGAAGGATTCATTCTCAGTTGATCTTTGTTACCAATCATATTCTGCTGAATCTAAGTTCGTTACACCCAAGGAAGGATGCTAAGGCATAGACATCAGACACTTTCACATGAATCATTATCTAGATCCAACTTGACTGATGTAAATCTGGCTTTGAATCTTGCCTGGCCTTGTGCTGTGACGGCCATAAACCGTTGAATAAGATGCGGTGCTTATTAGTCCGCTTGCTTGCTTGCTTCATCATCTTTCTCGGGGGTTGTACTTGATACGGCATCAATCAGCAAGAGTTGCGGAACAAGTTCCATACAGTTGTGGACCCTCTTCAACTGAAGTGAGCGCCGAGTCTCCAGACCATTCTGTGCTTTCTGTGCTTTCTTTGTACCGGAAGACGGGCCCATAGTGGAGAGGTCTTGTCCACCATCTCCGACATTACAGGGCCACCCTTGAACCGCAGTTGAGAATCTGGAGGAGTCCGCGCACCCCCGATACTCCCGCTATTCTTCCCCTTTCCTTTTCTTCCTCTGCATCCAATCCATCTTCTCTTACATGCACCGAAAGAGACACATTGTGATAATTGGTGGTTAGTAGTCCTGTTGGTCGGAAGTCACTTGCTTTGTCATTCTGCAGCATTAATTCTCCTAAACTTCTCACTCTCTCTTCTACCTAGAAAGATATTCCCCCATCACCATCAATACATAATCTCGACTTTCAAGACCGGGCAGATCTCTAATTTACGTATAGATATCCCCGCTCCCGCCGCTAACGCGCACCTCGGCCGGATCCAATCCTTTTGTTGGTAGTTGTCAAGCTAACTAATAAGTGAACTCCGTATTCCGTAAGGTAGTCCCTTATTACCATTACCTTACAGCGGGGACTCACCACCGACCTAATCCGCCTGCTTAGGTCACAATTAGGAGCCTTGCTGTCGCTGGGCGGTGTCACAGAAAGCCCCCAGACAAAGCTTCTACTCTTTTCTTTGTTTAATCTCGAGACAACGACAAGACTCGCGGTTGCAGTCGAGGTATCAAGGGGTTTGTACCCAAGGGTTTCATTTATTTGATCCAATCCGCCAGATCCAATCGAAAGATCTTCAGACCTGCCGCTTTGGTGTGGTTCGCTCCAACCAACCCGCTGAGTGGTACCGCACCGTTCTGTACCGTGCCGTAAAGTGCTGGTGCTGGTGCTGGTGCTGGTGCTGGTGCTCTGCTGGTGTCTGTGTTGGTGTACTGGTGCTTCTACCTGTCTGGTCTGGGCTGGTTTTGGCTGGTACCTGCCCTGGCCGCGCGCATGCCCATCGCATCCTGCCTTGCCTTGCCTTGCTTTGCCTTAACGTTACCTTCCTACCTTAACTGCCTTCTCAACTCGACCCTCCCGTCCTGTCCCCCTCTTCGAAACCGACTTTGACGTTTCTCGATCGCTTCCGCTTCCGCTCCCGCTTCAATTTATTGCTGCCGACTTTCCGATTCTATGGACGTGGATATGTCGTCAGGCAGCGGCACGCCGCAGGCGCAACCACAGCAGCAGCAGCAGCAAACAGAGTCGCAGGCGTCGTCGGCAGCACCAGCTCCACCCGCTCACAGCACCTCAACATCAACTTCCGCTGGCGGAGTGAGTTTTCGAAGGTGAGTCGCCGTTCTATACTCGATAGGGAGCTGCAAGTACTAAAGTCGTTCTTTTAAAAGACAGCGAGCATCGCGTGCATGCGAGGTAAGCACCTTTTAAGTCTTCTGCCGAACCTAGACACCCATGAGAGCCTGCCCCCTCAACATGAGCCGAGGCATTGGCGTGGCCCAGCCCACTTCATCATGATTCTTCATCACGATAGTCGCCAATAGCTCTGCACATGATCTTTTTGTTGTGAAAACGTTTAGAATACGATGCTAACCAGCACTTACACAGACCTGTCATGCCAGAAAGGTAAATACAAACCTTCGTCCATAAGAATCCTGAGCGACCCAATTGGTTCTCGACTTCACCACCAACAGCAATATTAACCATCATATTCTGCAGGTTCGATGCGACGCCGCAAGCCTTGGTGTGCCCTGTACCAATTGCGTTGCCTTCCAGATTGAGTGTCGTATTCCGAATCCGAAGCGCAAAAAGACGCAGGGCTCCGGTAGCCAAACCAATAAAGACTCCGACAGGTACGCGAATTGGCCCCCAAGCGCTTCTCAGTCGTCATAGCTGACCAAAGGCTTCTTTGATATATAGCGATCGCGGCGATGCCACCGAAGACCCTTCACCACGCCCTGTGGCCCCTTCAAACGCTTCATCACTCACCCCACGAGCTCCCTCCGTATATCATTCCAACAATGGCACACCTGCCGCCAACTGGACGGAAGCTCAAGCACGTAAAGAAGAGGTCGACAGCGGGACCTATCTTGACCTTGTCATGAAACCCAAGTTTACACGTGCTCCCATTACCGAAGCTGGGCGGGTTGCATACCTTGGCGAGTCCTCAAACCTTACTCTTCTTGTTCACGATCGCCAAGGCTCAGCGGATGTTGTGCACTATCCACTGCCCGAGAACGTGCGCGGCTCTCGAGCTCGACTTACTGAACTTGACAACGTCGAAATTGATATCCTGCATCAGAGGGGCGCATTCCTACTCCCTCCACGATCATTATGTGACGAGCTGATCGATGCATACTTCAAATGGGTACATCCCATTGTACCCATCATTAATCGCACCCGCTTCATGCGACAGTATCGAGACCCCAAGAACCCTCCGTCATTACTCCTTCTTCAGTCCGTTCTTCTTGCGGGTACTAGGGCCTGCAACAACCCTCAATTGATGGATGCCAACGGTTCAACGACTCCTGCCGCTCTCACTTTCTACAAACGTGCCAAGGCATTGTACGATGCTAACTACGAAGACGACCGTGTGACAATTGTCCAGTCCCTTCTTTTGATGGGCTGGTATTGGGAAGGTCCAGAAGACGTTACCAAAAATGTCTTCTACTGGAGTCGTGTGGCGACGATTGTTGCGCAAGGCTCAGGCATGCATCGGTCGGTTGAGCAGTCGCAATTAAGTCGGGCAGACAAGAGGCTGTGGAAGCGCATATGGTGGTCACTCTTCACTCGCGATCGCTCAGTTGCAGTTGCTTTGGGTCGCCCGGTCCATATCAACCTTGATGATGCGGATGTGGAGATGTTAACTGAAGACGACTTTATTGAGGACGAGGTTGATCGAGTGAGCGAGTATCCGCCTGACCCCATCCATGTCCAGTTTTTTCTCGAATACGTCAAACTGTGCGAAATCATGGGCTTGGTCCTATCACAACAGTACTCCGTGGCGTCGAAAGGACGACAACGAAATGCTATCGACCTCACACATAGCGACATGGCTTTAGCTGACTGGCTACAAAATTGTCCAAAGATTGTGTATTGGGAGATGCCTCGTCATCATTTCTGGTCCGCGTTATTACACTCGAATTACTATACGACCCTATGTCTTCTTCATCGGGCTCATATGCCCCCAGGTGGCTCATCACGATTACCCGATCCTTCGCCTTACCCCTCCCGCAACATCGCTTTTCAGGCGGCAGCTATGATTACCTCGATCGTGGAAAACCTCGCCGCACATGACCAATTGCGATACTGTCCAGCCTTTGTTGTGTATAGTCTGTTTTCTGCCCTCATCATGCACGTTTATCAGATGAAATCTCCAGTACCATCGATTCAGCAGGTGACACAGGACAGACTGCGCAGCTGCATGTCCGCCATGAAGGAGATCTCACGAGTTTGGCTCGTTGGAAAAATGGTTTATGCTCTCTTCGAGTCTATCATGGGAAATAAGTCATTGGAGGAGCGCCTACAAAGGGCTGAGGGCAAGCGACACCGAAACTTGCGCCAAACTCTCTCGCATTTAGAACAGCAACAGAATCGACAGGCCGAGGCACCGAAACGGAAATACGATGACATGGCCATCGACTTTGGTACCACTACCCCCCAGCCCCAAGAATCGTATGAGAGGTCGCGCCCCCAGACTCCGAGTGCTATCAAGGTTGAATCAGGAAGCTCGATGCAGCCACCACCCGTCACATCACCAAATGCGCGACAGAGTGCAGCAGATACATTCATGGGGGGAACAAACTCGCGCCCGCAAACTCGACCAGCAACACCTTTCAATCCATCATTTTCCGTACCGCCTACACCTCCGGACCTCTATCTGGTGACGAGAAATTCCCCGAACTTGTCACAATCCCTCTGGGAAAACTTCCAACCTGATCAGTTATTCCCGGATAGTGCTGCCATGCCAGCTTTCCCTAACTTGTCACCTACGCAAACACACTCCAACCTCGATCACAATGTTATGGGCTCAATACCGGCAAACAACGGACAAGCCGGAATGCACAACCCACAAGCAGGACAATATCAACAACGAGGGAATGGGATGATGCCCCAAGGCTTTCAGGGACATTCAAATATGTGGCAGCCAAACCTGGATCCAAACTTACCGGAAGGACAGAGTCCAGATAGTTGGAGTACTGCATCCGGGCCAGGTCAAACGGTGCCAACAACACTAAATGTTGAGGATTGGTAAGTATTGTGCCGCGCTGTATGTATACTGCAAGACTAATGATGTGTTTCAGGTTCCAGTTTTTTGGCATCAACGGGACCGACTCCAATCACATTAACCTTGATATGCCCCTCGGCTGAAAGATGAAAAAGGGAACACACCAATATTAGGGTGGCCGTCGCCATGATTGGATGCGGCTTTCAACCATGATCAACAGTAAATAAGCGAATGGCTCTATTGATGAGCTGGGCCTAAGGCAACTTCACGGCTGTTGCTGAATAAGTGGTCGGTCATGTCTTACAGTCTCCGATACCTTTTTCCAATGAAGTTTACAACATGGAGCCAGGGAACGGGATTTGTCATCCTGCCGCTGAGACAAGACATGACGAATAATTGAAACCCATTTATTGAAGACATGGTGGTTCATGTCAGGTGTCATGATTCCTATTTGATGTCCCAGATCATAGTATAGATACAAAGCTACATGAGCCAGGCATCTTTGACTGAAATACAAACCATTTCTCAATTGATAAGATTCTTTGGGGAAAGTGTATCACGATACGTCGACTGGATAAATTGGTGGATTTTACCCAGCTATTATATAATACTATGAGACGATAGAAGCATAACCAATCGTGAAGGAATCTTTTTAATTCAAAAAAAAAAAAAAAAAGTTACTCTTTCGTTAGTCCGTATGGAGAGCCACAAAGTTATTCCTATTGGCTTTCCATGAGAAAGCAGAAGAAAGGATTTATCTGCTATTAACTCACTGCCCCCCGAAAACCTAATGATGTAGTCTTTTTGGAGGGCTAAACAAACCCATGATATGTATACAGCCAGGGACGTCTTCTGGAAGGGTTTTTAGGGACTGCTGGGGACAGTTCTCAGGGGCCAAAGTCACCTTGGTTAGTGGGGTTAGTGACACGAGGAAAGGCATAACAGCCAATCTTAAGCGTAAAAAGATTGACGTGGGTCGGCCAATTCATCCTCCACGCGGCCCCCAAAGTCGATAATGCTATGCCCCAGCTAAAGCAAATACATTACTCGTTAATTTGAAGAGTTCCTTGGCCATGCATGGTCATCCTAAAATTATTTTATTGGGGCAAAGCCAATTGTCTTGGCCAACGAGTTGTAATATGGAAACCATTCACGATGGAAAAGCTTGCATTGGAATGATTGGAATGATTGGAATGCTGGATTCGACTGAGATTGATCGACTCGAGTCAATGCCGCTTGCATTGGATCACTTGCGGTCCAGGTCGTCCAAGGCAAAGCCCTTGAAAGTCTAGCGCTCTATAATTGAGTGCCACCCGACCTTGGCCCCATTACTTAAGGTACTCCCTATCTGGAATTAGCTACACCTTACTTGTCCGTAGGCTTTGGCGGGCCAGGAGCCAGCCGAAGCAACCTTGTCCTAAGAACGACCACCTCAATCATATCCCCCACGACGAAACATAAACCATACCACGACAGCCGAGATACTCCATGACGATCATATAAAGAAAGGCATGAGCGCAATCCTTATTTGAACCGCAAGGGGATACGCTCAAGTCGATCTTACTCACTGTCTCCGCTAGCGATCGGGGATCACTTAGAGGACCCTCCATATTCCATCTCCGGCTCGTTATCTCGCCTCCTCGACCCTTAGCATCTGCTTGATACATCGCCCTTTTTCGACTGAATGACTGCGAATACAATATTGGTAGCTGTGCCATAAGTGCCGCGCACTGATGCAAAGCTGCACCTGCACAACCCGAGAGCATCTATCGTCGCCGAGTTGGCGACTATCATGACCGAACCGAGACGTTCTGCGCGGCCCTCGCCGCATCGGTCCTCATCGGCCCTGGCACCCGCCAACACCTCGGACTCTAGTTCTATCCGTCCACGAAACCGGCGTCTTGCTAGCACCCTCGACGACGATAGTGACACGGCTGCTTCCCGCGAAGCCAGCCGCTCCCGCCGTGGCCGCAACCTCAATGTTCACGACACCGCTGCTTCGCCATCTCCTGCGCGGAGCTACGGCCTCTTAACAGCCCTCAGCCCTACCAACAGCCGCTCCGCGAGTCCTCTACCATCAGAACGAGGTGGTGCCCCTCACCGCACCAACAGCGCTGCGAATTTGACCAACTTCTTCAACGATTCGCTGACATCAAGCTGGGCATCGATCCAAGGTTTCACCTCCTCTCTTCTATCAGGCGATAATGGCGCGGGTAGGAGGTCTCAGTCCCACAATCGAGCGGGCTCTCGACCTGGGACCTGGGGTAGGGACTTCTCCAGCACTGGTAACATGAAGAAGACAGGCGGTGCTTGGGGCCCAGCTCCTCCCAAAGAACCCAGCTTGAATGATGTAGGCGCTGGCTCGCGGGCAGAGCGCGAAGCGGCCCTGACGGCTGCGAGGAGGGCCATGGTGCTAGAGAGCCATGATGGTGTCAATGGTGGACTAGATGTCAGTGGAAACCACAAACGCCGCAATTCCGACGAATCTACTCCCGAACAACCACTGGCTCAAGAATACTTGGTCTACATTCACAAGGTTGAACCTAGCGATACATATGCAGGCTTAATCTTGAAATACCAGTGTCGTGAGGACGCTTTCAGAAAGGCCAATGGACTCTGGACACGAGACAGTATACAAGTACGCAAATGGCTCACAATCCCCGTTGATGCTTGCGACGTGAGAGGGCGCCCATGCGATCCACCCTCGTGGCACAACGCACATAGTGTCGACTTACTCGCGCCAACACCCGCCGCTGAAGAGAACTCATCGGCTGTTCATGATGACTTCTTCAGCCGGCCAGTTAATGGATCAGCCTCAGCAACACAGGCTTCTGAAGAGGAAGAGAAACCGTGGACACATGTACGATGGGTAAAGATAGACTCAATTCCACAACCAGTCGAGGTTGCGCGGGTTGCAAGGAATGCCATGGGTTACTTCCCGCCTCGACGAAAGAAGAGCATTAGGACTGTCTCGACATTTTCGACGCCCCGGCAGAGCCTTGACCTATACAGTAACCCCCCTGGATCTGCAGGCACCTCGTCTCGTCGCCAGAGCTCCCTTGGTCACCGACCCCAGCTTTCTGGCACCTTTATGTCAAGCCCTGGACGAGGTGCGATCAGCGAAGGTGGTGAAACCTTGCCAGCCTGGATGCGTCGACCTGGTGGTGTTGGCTCCATGGGCATGAGTGCGCGGGCTCCTGGCCCAGATAAGGACTACCTTACTACATGGACCAAAAAGCATCTACCTGGACTTACTTTGGAGGGTATCCCCTCCATGTCTATTATGGGCTCAGAGACAGCACATTTTGGATTTAAATCTGGAGAATCGTCGAGCATAGTTGAGAACCCATCAGGGGAGGGACAAGATATCGGTTCAACGCAGCAAGGTAATGGACTAGACAAAGCGGCTGCGGCTGTAGAGACATGGCTTAGGGGTGCTCTCTCACGCAAGCCAAGCTCGCAACTGGATAGGATACGCGGAATGCCTGAAGGCAGCAGACCGGAACGAAACGGTGATCTAATAGAATTAACAGACACCGGCAGTGATGATGGACGACCTTCAGTAGCAGCACCGACTAGCCTCATGGAGTCGCTACAGATCAAGAGCAGTAGTCGAAGTGAGGGCGAGGGAGGTATTCGAGGACGGATGGTGGCAAAGGGTGGTAAAGACGATTGAGGGGCTATAAAGCTTCTTACCCAATGGATTCATTGCTGAGAATCAGGTTAAAATGCTTGGCCAGGGTCAAGCAAGAAAGATAAGCAGGCGTTGTTTGTTGGAGGGCTGCATGTTGGAGCTAGTCTTAAGCTGCGAGGCGTTTGGAGGCATTCGCAATTCTTCAGGATACTTGGTACTGCATAAGTTATAGCAAAATTTGAAGAACGTTTCAGGTGTTTCTAAAACCTATCATGAGTTTTAGAACCTGCATATACGTATAGACTTGCTTGATTGATTTCAACTTATGATTAATTCATATAACCACATTTTAAAAGTCATAAATGAAAAGAACAAACTATGAAAAAAGCAATTCAAAAGCTCTAAGTGATATATATGATGTACTGTCTTAATACAATATTTCACGAATGTTAAAAGTCAGGAGGTGGTATTTATCATAGCGTGTTATGTCCATGTCATTCCCGAGCACCAGTCAATTTCGTGGCTGGTTTCAACACCACGACTAGTATACTATTCTTACTAGCCCATGATACAACAGTATTAGCCAAACCACAGCCACTGCAAATCATTCATCTGTCGTCTGTCCTTCGTAAGGAATAGAGGATCACGACAATATGCCCATCTGCATTGAATGCAGGCATCCCGTCAAGACGCTCTGGACGGCATATTCTGGCGCAGGGGATAAGGCCAGCGGACACAATATTAGACTCACTGTATGTCGCAACTGTGGCCGCTTCTGCGACAAGTATGTCGAGCATGACTTTGTCGTTCTTTTTATCGATTTAGTCCTTATAAAGCCTCAGGTAAAACCTTATTACAACCGTGATCTCAATGTACTAACAGGTCCAGGTTTATCGACATTTATTATATAATACCTTGATGCGAGATGATGATCGCTTAGATGTAAGTTATAGATAAAAGATCATCAGCACATACATCTTACTAATGACTTCTTAGCCTTCTATTATCCGTCTAGGCACCCTTCTTCTTCTCTTTGATGTCTACTTGACATGGGCACGATTAGAGAAGCAAACAGTGCCCGATGCTATACCAGGAGCAAGTAATCTGGGTAAACTTGCACAACAGCCGATTGTCCTCCAATATCTCTTCTTCCGTAAGTCCACCACAGAAATAAGTAATATCCATTGATTAATTCTTGCCACAGTCATCTTTTGCGCCCTCTCAACAGCAGCTTTCCATGTGAGCATACGCTTTCTGACATCCTCCGCCTTCTCTCCTCTTAACCTTTTGGGCATTCTTCCTCAATATACGAGGCCCAATTCAGTATCTACAGCTCTCCTGGTCTCATCTTCCACGAAGCTATTCCCCATCCTGATGGTGATCTGGGATTATGACGTCCCCGCCTCAGCTCGTTCACTTGGCTGGGCCGTCGTGGCCAACAATGTCGAGGCCCTACGCATTCTTCTTGATTGCAATTATCTCATAGCATGCCTACTTGCCATCGCAGGGGCAGCTTCACGCTGGGTGGTCGGCCGGGCTGTCCTGCTCGCTGCTGGTCTTGCGGACGTTGACTCGATAGGTGAAAGTGGCGTTGCAGCAGATGGCAAAGCTCTGTGGGCATTATTGATGTATGCAAGGGAATGGGCAGGTCGGCTTGCCGTCGGATAGACTTGTCACTGAAACCATGTAATCACACCAGAACTCTCCAAGGGCAACTGATGATCTGCAAAGTGCGTCTTTGGCTTGGTATAACAGATGTTCCAACTCCGTATGTAATAAAAAGCAATACCAGTATAAGCGTCAAAAGTCCAACAATGTAAAATTACAACCGTATCCTTGCAACAGTCCTCCTCGACCTTCCAGCTCTTCCTTGGCGTTCAGTTATAGATAGACATCTAGTGGAGGTGCTCTTCTCGGATACCGCTTTTTCTCGGCGCAATAAGGGGGTGCAGTTGAGCGAGGAACGTGATTGCCCACATGAGGTAGCAGCTCACGATGGCCAGGATAGCAGAGGATCGCCAGAGTCTGTAAGGAGAAGGGGTCAGCTGTATTGTCGCAAGTGGCCTGCGATACGTCGCATCGACAGAACGGGAAAACTGACACTTGGTTTTCGCCCTTGGGAGCAAGGAACCACGACGCCACGCAGAGAGCGGCGATGACAACGAGGCCGATGAAGACGGCGTATCTGCGCTTTGGTTAGACCTTACACGCGTCGTTTGCAGGGGGGGGAATGCGTCGCTGCGTACCCTTGAGCCATGATTGAGGTTGTGCTTCGAGTTTGGTCCTGCCGGCAGGAGAATTTCGATCGGAGAAGTGCGTGCGATTAATGAGGTTGAGTTGAGGTTGGGATACAGGAGCTTGCTTAACGGTTGGTGTATTCGATGATTGAGAGCTTGTAGCTGGATTGGTTGCATCACTGAACAACAAGGTCCGGGCTGAGTCAGCGGAAACAATAAGTTGGTTACCCTACACCTTTAAGTTGAATAGCACCAACACATACCTAAGCAAACTTGATACGATACGCAAGTTTTCAATTCAGGTATTGTGTCGCGAACTTGATTTAAATGGGTTGTTGAGGATGTTTCCATATATAACATTTTTATAAGTATTTGGATAAGTTAAACCCCATCAATACCGCTTGTCTATTCTTGCACTGCTGTGCTGCTACTAGGATACTCTAAGCATCATTCTCGTACTTGAGACCAGATTCCTTCCGAACAGCTCCGTAGATTCCAGCCATATCTGCTGATGAACCCACATGGTCATAAGCCATTGCCAGGTGCTCATCAGCAGCCTCAACGTTTCGAAGTCTAACACCAGCAGATTTAGCCAAGCTCATAGCATGTCGGGCATCCTTTCTCGCGAGCTCAACTGCAAAAAGAGGTTCATCACGGTTATAGTAGTCGCCCGTAAGCATGCGCTGGCTGTAGGCAGTATAAGGTCCGCCAAAGATGGAATCGACAAGCTGGTGAATAGCTTCAGTGCCCAGGCCTGTCTTTTCCGCCACGACGTGTGCCTCAGCGAGCTGCTCGGCCATGTTCAGGATGAAGGTGTTTCCAAGGACTTTCAGAGTCAAGGCCTTGCTGTAAGGCTTATCTGAGAGATCAATCTCCTTACTGGATGTCACGCCCTTGAACCACAGCTTTGCCTTGGCAACGCTGGTAGCAGGTCCAGCGAGCACACCCACAAGCTGACCAGCCTCAGCCATCTGAGGAGCACCGAATACAGGAGCAGCGACAAACTCGGCGCCTTTGGCTAAAGTATCCTTTGCAATTGCTTCGGTAGTGTCTGGGTGGATGGTTGAACTCTCAATGAAGAGTTTACCGTTGACGTCTCCCTCAAGCATCGCCTTGTATGTTTCCTGAACAGCTTCATCATTGGCGATGCATGAGAAAATGACATCTGCTCTCGAGACACCATCAGCCAGAGACTCAATAACTTCAGTCTTGCCTTCCGGGAAATTGGCAGCGAAGTCAGTGGCCCTTTGAGTTGAACGGTTGTACAAGAGAAGGGGACCATCCAGATTGCCCTTCTCAACAATGTTCTTACTCATGCCCTATAGTCACTAAGTTATAACCTATTCGTCTTACACGGCAGCAGAGTGAGTTTTACCCTCCCCATATTTCCAAGTCCGATCCATAGTAGTGTGGGAGCCATTGTGTTGAGCTAGATCGTAGTTATTAATCTAAGACGTCAGAGTTGCCAATTCGCCCGTTGGGAACTTCAAACAACAACGTAACAGAAGAAGTGAAAAGAAATGACTTTTATTTGCTCATTGATTATTTATAAAAGAGAACCAACAGGTGTGCGGGGATAACGGTGTGGAGTGTAGTTGCTACGAAACGCAGTTGGTGGAGGTGTAAGTTAATATGGGGTCTAGATCCAACATCAGTGTCATACAAACGTGTAGAAGGAAACGGAACAGTGTAGAGTTAACCTTAAGCTTTAGGACTGCGCATGCAAAACTCATTGATTAAAACATTCCCTTGCCTTCTTGAAATATGCCTATTCTTCCAATATTTGGCGAGAGAAACCGACTCTGAAGGTCTTCAACTACGATGTCCCCACCGGAGCCACCACCTCACCTTGATTGTTATTCGCACTACTGAGATGTCTCTCGCGCAAATGTTGCTCACTCCTCAGCACTCAGAGGAAGAGCCCCCAACTCGGATGGTTTTCTGAGAAGACGAATAGAGATTATGCACCATGCAACGAACGTAGTGACACCAAGACCTGCCACAATGAGAAAGATGACCACCATAGCTGTCGGGACATACGCCGCACGCACAAGACAGCCTTGGGTTTTATATTGGCCCTCGGCTGGCTCGGAAAGGAGGTAGTTGTTACCACCAGAGATCATTGTCATGGTGTCGAGTAGTATCGCCAGTGCATCGTCTATGTGTGCAATGGCAGTGGTGTTGAAACAGTTGTACATCAAGCCCTGAAATGTCAAAGCCCATAAATGCAGAGTCCTTCCAGATGCCATATCTCTGATTATCTGCTCTACGCCGGATGCTCAGACGGAACAGATAAGTGGTGTAAGCTGTATATCAACCCCTTCTTCATGCGTTGTTTCGATGGCTGATTTGACCGTCCATTGAACGGGAGTGCACTGAGTTTTGTACCATTACCAAAGACGAGACCTGGTCAAAAGAGCAGCCTAACTGTCTCAAGTGGTTGAAAATAAGATAGGACGTGAGAGCATTGGCAGCTTTCCCCGAGACAAACAAGAAAAACAAGAATGAGAAGCCAAATGTACCGATAGGAAGAGCTCGTAGCTCCAGGGACGCGAACAAGAGGTCCAGTCCATCAAGAGACTTCAGTACCCGCGTGGCCAGGACGCTATCTCCCCCGAGGATGCGAAGCTTGTTACGCCCATGGAAAATCTTACGGACGAAGGAGCCTGTTATGGCAAGGACAATGAGGAACTACGCCCGAAGGATCACACGGACTTCAGCCGTGGTTACTGAAGTAATGATCATTATAGGCCAATATAAAAGGGTATATCCGGGTACCTGAATAAATTATACAGAAGCAGAACATGACGAGTATGGATATTCTGCTTTATATTTCTCTTCCTCGACTCCTGCATGGCCTTATCTCAAGATTGAGCTGGGGTCTCGCCTTGGACCCTGGAAAATATGGCGTTGAAAATGGACTCTGACTTGCTGTTCAGCTCGCTCGGTGGTGGCAGACATGACAGTCTTTTTACAAAAGCAACCATCACGTCTTTTCATTACTATCCTTATACTTCAGCTATTAACCAAAGATTATATAAATATGTTAGCTACGTGTTTTGAGATATGCTTTTATTTACACATATATAGCGGGACGAGACTCGTAATCTTACAATGTTTTGAAGACTTAACTAGTATGTAGCGTTACTGTGGTCAAAGGTTTGTGAGTTCCAGAGGTAGAATAGGTCTTGAGTTGAATCGGATATATCGGCTCTGATTCAGACTATTTAAATGCTATCAGTCCGCGCCAAGGACAGCCCGTCTAATATTGTGGCTTTCAAGGCTGGAACTCGGCATAAAAACGCCGTATATTCTTTTTGTGAAGGAAACAAAGTTGTAATAGGTAGGCTCAATATCCGCCTTTGCCGCATGAGGCCGCGAGGTAGGGGCACACTGGGGAGCCACCATAACCAGGCTATAGACCTTGTTTGGTATCCTTGATGAGTGTCTTTCTTTGTAGTAGCACATTCGAGTAAATCTTGTCGAAATCCTCCTTCCCTGCAGGCCCAGGCAAACACTACTAGGCCCATTTAGGGCAAGATGGCGATGTTCTTTGCTTAGGCTTCAACCGCAAACTCACTGATGAGGTGCTTATGGTATTGAATAAATAGTCATCGAAAACTGATAAGGATAGTTAAAGTATTGTTTTTAAATATTTTCTCAGTTCAACGTGCTATATAGCATCGGCCCAACATCTTGCTGTGACCTTTTGAATAATCGGGCACTTGTAGTTTGATACTGGTTGAGATGTTTTCCGTTCGCTTTGACCAAGTTATATAGAAAATAAGTATCCCCAGTTTACACAACTGTTTTTTTTCACTGATATCACTGCCGATTTCGTACGCAAAGTTCGGGCGGGTCACGTGCCCCACCACGTGATTCAATTGATCTAAATTAG